>PVJS01043291.1:0-17133 GCA_004027185.1 Glis glis | reverse complement strand
CCATGATGTCTTCCTGGGTCCCATGATGTCTTCCTGGGTCCCATGATGTCTTCCTGGGGTCCCATGATGTCTTCCTGGGGTCCCATGATGTCTTCCTGGGGATTGGACCCAGGGGCATTCTACCTCTGAGTTACACCCCTAGCCCTATTTTATTTTTTATTTTGAAACAGGGTCTCACTAAGTTGTGGAGGGCCTTGTTGCTAATGCTGGCCAAATCTGTGATCCTCTTGTCTCGGCCTCTCAAGTACTGGGAATACAGGCATGCACCACCACATCCGGCTTCTCAAACACATTTTAAAATAAAATGCAGAGCCGGGCATGGTGGCGCACGTTTGTAATCCCAGTACTTGGAAGGCTGAGACCGGAGGATCCAGGTTCGCGGCCAGCCTCAGCTACTTAGTGAAGTCCTCTGCAACTTAGTGAGACCCTGTTTCAAAATAAAGAATAAAAAATAGGGCTGGGGGTGGAGCTCTGAGGTAGAATGCCCCTGGGTTCCATTCCCAATACTGCAAAAAAAAAAAAAGAAAAGAAAAGAAATGCAGTCCTAATTTAGAGACCACCAACCTTGATACTTTCTTCTAAGTTAAAACACACATAGAGAGGAAGTTCCCTAATTATAAAACTTAAAAGAAGTAATTTTTGTGTTTTGGAGGAACAAGGAAATGAGACTGGATTACTGACCATCTAATGTTAACTTGCCATATTGCCTCCTGAGGAATATATTGAATAGATGGGCTCCTTTATGTAGAGATCAAGTTATTTAAAGAGGAATCCCCACTGACTATCTTAATATCACATTGTTTTAGTTCTAATATTTAACATTTTCTGAAAATTCTGGAACAGTTAGTACTAAAGATAAGACATTTAAAATTTCTATTTCTCAAGGGAAGAAATGAGTATTAAGTTTCTTTTTAAATGGTGATAAAAAGAAAATTCTCTGAGCTTTCTTGCTTGTTTGAAAATCCATCATTTGGAGTACCTTGACTAATTTGGAAGAAGGAACATTAATTCTGTGGCAGCCTTGAATTGTTCCTGACACTGAAAAAGTTTTTACAGTCTTTGTGTGCGTGTGTGTGTGTGTGTGTGTGTGTGTGCACGTGTGTGTGTGTGTTGCTGGGATTGAACCCAGGGGCATTCTACCTCTGAACTATACCTCCAGTCCTATTTTATTTTTTATTTTGAAACAGGGTCTCTCTCACTAAGTTGCTGAGGGCTGAGCCTATCCTTGAACCCGTGATCCTCCTGGGATTACAGGCATGTGCCAGTCCTTTAGAAGAATGTTTTGTCATGATAAGTTTTTTTGTGTGTGTGTGGCACTTAGGATTCAACCCGGGGGCATTCTACCTCTGAGCTACATCCCCAGCGTTCTACCTCCACGCTACACCCCCGGCCCTATTTTTTTTTTATACTTTATTTTGAAACCGGGTCTCACGAAGTTGCAGAGGGCCTCACTAAGTAGAGAGAGAGAGAGAGAGAGAGAGAGAGAGAGCTGAGGCTGGCCATGAACCTGGATCCTCTAGTCTCCGCCTCCCAAAGTACTGGGATTACAAACCTGTGCCACCACGCCCGGCTTAAAACTCTTTTAAATAAGAAAAAGTTTAGTACTGTGGAGGCTGAGGCAGGAGGATTGCAAGTTCAAGGCCAGCCTCAGCAATTTAGTGAGACCCTGTTTCAAAATAAAAAAAATAAAATAGGGCTGGGGGTTTAGCTCAGAGGCAGAATGCCCCTGGCTTCAATCCCCAGTATCACACACAAAAAGTTTATTTTTATTTTTAAAAAAGATAGAGAGCACACTTCTCACATAGGGGCACATTCCTGGGTGATGGGGGTGGGGAGTGGGGAGGAGGTCCTGCAGCTGTCTGTGAACAGAAGCACGCCCCAGTGGTGCAGAGCTCCGGGTCTAGAGCCCTGGCTCGGCAGTGCGTAGACTCTGTTATTAATAACTCTTACCAGAGTCAGACAGGAAACAGCCTTGCCCACCGCCGTGCACAGGAAGGCATGCGTGTGACTTGTAGGTGCAGCTGGCCAGTCCTCAGCCTCCTCTCCAGCCACGTCTCAGAGCCTCTCCCGGGATCCAGTGGCCACTCTCATGGATGTCACACCCTCACTTCTGGGTCTTTCCCTGTCTCTTGGATTCCTTCCCTTTGCTGCTTTCTGTCCTCTCTTCTTCCTACTCTCTCCCCACTCCCTCTTCCCTTTCTCTTTCCCTCCTTCACTTCTTCCTGTGTCTGCCTTCCTGTCTGGCCTATTACTCAGCTGTCCTGAATAACGGAGGAGAGGCGGTGGGAGTGGAGTAGGTTCAGATGGGGAGGAGTGAGCTGGAGCAGACCTGCGCCTCTCCCAGCCAGGATTGCTAAATGCAGTAAATAAAAATACAGGACACAGCCAGGCTTGGTGGCCCATGCCCGTAATCCCAGTACTTGAGAGGCTGAGACAAGAGGATTGCAGGTTTGAGGACAGCCTCAGCAAGTAGTGAGACTCTCAGCAACCTAGCAAGATCCTGTTTCCAAATAAGAAATAAAATAGAGCTAGGGATGTAACTCAGAGGTAGAATACTCCTGGGTACAATCCCCAGTACCACACACACTCTCTCTCTCTCTCTCTCTCTCTCTCTATATATATATATATATATATATATATATATGACACTCAGTTAAATTTGCATTTCAGATAAACAATGAATAATTTCTTGGTACTAGTACATCCCAAATATATATATGTATTTGGTGCTGGGGGTTGAACCCAGGGGCATTCTACCTCTGAGCCACACCCTCAGCCCTATTTTTTATTCTTTAATTTGAAACAGGGTCTCACTAAGTTGCGGAGAGCCCCACTAAGTAGCTGAGGCTGACCGCGAACCCGGATCCTCTGGTCTCAGCCTCCCAAGTACTGGGATTACAAGCGTGCGCTACCACGCCCGGTTTAAAAAGTATTCTTATGCACATCTGTAATCCCAGTACTTGAGAGGCTGAGTGAGATAGGAGGATCACAGGTTTGTGGCCAGCCTCAGTAACTTAGTGAGACTCTCAGCAACTTATTGAGACCTCAATCCCGAGTACCAAAAAAAAAAAGAAAAAAAAACTAAGAAAAGAAAAAGCATTCTTAGCTCATGGGCCGCACAAAAACAGGTGGGAGGCCAGAGATGGCCCATAAGCCACACTCTATCAACCCTTGCTGTAGGAGATCACTGGTCCTGGATTCTTAGACAAGTAAGGCCTAGGACCACCAGTCATCAAGAGCGGCCCCTCCCCATGATGTCCTCCTTTGATACCCACTGTTAGCATTCATCAGTATTCGTTGGACCTCATGTTGTATGAGTTACAGACCTGACCAACATCTCTGAGTCTCTAATTACCTACTAGGGAGGAAAGCAGCCAGCAAGCAAGGGTTGAGAACGCAGTGCTGACAGCGCATGCCCGTTAATGGCCACAAGAGGGCGCCAGGGGCTGGGGAGCCCAAAGAAGCCTCAGCCAGTCTAGAAGCCAACACCATAGACGTTTGGGAGGCTGAGACAGGAGGATCACAGGTTGGCGGCCAACCTCAACTTACTGAGACCCTTAGTTGAGGCCCTCCGCAACTTAGTGAGACCGTGTTTCAAAATAAAGAATAAAAAATAGGGCTGGGGGTGGAGCTCGGAGGTAGAATGCCCCTGGGTTCAATCCCCAGTACCGCAAAAAAAAAAAAAAGACTTAATCTGTAATGAAAATCCAAGAAAATCTAAATAAACTCAGGGATGGGAGGGAGAGTTGGTGAGGTGCAGAAGGCAGCAAAATCCTATAAATATGTCCTGGATCCTAGCTCTCCTCTTCTGTTCACTTGTGACCAGAAGTCCTTCCATCCCTACCTATCCTTTATCCACCAGAATTAAAGGGTGGCTTCATTAATACATTGCTGTGTGACTTTGAGGAAATTATCTACCTTCACTGAATTTCAATTGGTCATCTTTTAAGCACATATAAAAGTCTCTACCTTGAGGATTAAATAAGATAATGCTTTGTAAATTTCTTTTCTTTTCTTTCTTTCTTTCTTTCTTTTTTTGTGGTACCGGGGATTGAACCCAGGGGCATTCTACCTCCAGCCCTATTTTATTTTTATTTGGAAACAGGGTCTCACTAGGTTCATGAGAGTCTCGCTCCTTGCTGAGGCTGTCCTCAGACCTGTGATCCTCCTGTCTCAGCCTCCGAAGTACTGGGATTACAGGTGTGTGCCACATGCCCGCCTGATGTATATTTCCTAACGTGGCATATGGCCCATAATAATAAATGCAAAACCAGGTTAATCATCAGAGAAATCTACCTACCCATTTCATCTTTCAAGAGCAGAAAAAAATGAGCCTTCCCTGTGATACCTGCTGTTCCAGCACCTACAAAAGTTCAAGACACGTGCCTGGTGATGGTGACTATAATAAAAATGACATGGACAACAGCAGCAACAATTGTGATGGAGATAACCCAGTGGGGCCTAGGAGACCATTTTTAGGGACTGATAGGAGGAGCTGGCGTAGTATGTTGAGATGCTGCGGCTGGAGACTTGACTCAAGTCCAGCATAAATTCCAGCAGCTTCCAGAGCAAAACCAAAAGCACAAATAGTGGTGGTCGCTGGAGAATATTTAATAAATATCATCTGTGTACAGCGATCCACACTGCAGATCACCTTCAGAGCTTCCAGTCGCTCTTACACCTAGAGCAGTGTGCCGTCATATTTAAACACGAAGGACAGCAATAAATCTGTCTAATGTAGCCTCAGCGCCATCACATAATGTCAGAAACATTAACAGAAAATGCAAATATGTAAAGACTAGGGAACTGTAATCTGAAATGAGCAATGGGTTCTATAAAACAAATTGCCTCTGACAAAATCAATTGCAGTTTTGATAGAATTATGCAATCACCCCCTGACAGGGTGGTAGTTAGATTTGGACATTATCAAAGCATTTGCCGATTTCCCATGCAATTTTAAATGATTCAGATTAGACTTAAACATGAGCAATCACAAAATGAAAACTGGCTGAGGGTCTGTAGATAAAGAGGTCACAGTAATAACGACGTGTGATGCTCCGGACGGGGCCTGGGCAGGACTGCTCTCCCCATGTTGGAAATCTTGATTAGTCCAGTGGGTGACGGAGCAGCAACGTAAGTGCATGAAATGTTGTATTAGATCCTTTTCAGGAGAGACTCTGAATATCAAGAAAAAAAGAACATCGGGGATAAAAACCCAGAGAAGTTGAAAATAGAGGCAGGAAATAAAAATTGCCCTGTAGGTTATAAAATTCAATGTAAATTATGTCAAGTATTATGATCCATAGGGTTTATTAAGAATATCTGGCAAATGGATAAAGGAAGGCAGGATATTTGAAATAAATTTGTGATTACAGTTTCCTTTTGCATCCTAACTCTCTCATCGAGAGTTCAAAGCCAGGTGCAGTGACACACACCTGTAATCCCAGTACTTGGGAGGCTAAGACAGGAGGACTGCAGTTTTGATGCCAGCCTCAGCAACTTAGTGAGACCCTGTTTCAAAACAAAAAATTAAAAAAGGGCTGGAGGTGTAGCTCAGAGGTAGAATGCCCCTGAGTTCAATCTCTAGTAACACACACACACACACACACACACACACACACACACACACACGCATGCTTTCCTGGAATTTATGAAACAAGAATTTTATTTCCTAATAAAGCTGTGTATTATTTTGTTTGTCTCAAATATAATAGGAGTCACTATTCTTACAAGTTTTTTCTGCATTAATTTTTGCGGTACCGGGGATTGAACCCAGGGGCGTTTTACCTCCGAGTTACACCCCGGACCTATTTTTTATACTTTATTTTGAAACCGGGTCTCACGAAGTTGCGGAGGACCTCACTAAGTAGCTGACGCTGGCCGCGAACCCGGATCCTCCTGTCTCCGCCTCCCAAGTACTGGGATTACAAGCGTGTGCCACCATGCCCGGCCTGTGTGTGACTTTAAAACATATTATTTGACTCGTTTATCTCTACAACTTAGGAAAAAGCAAGAGCAAGCAAGAATCCTATACTCACTCAGACGATGATTAGGAACATTCTCGCGTACAGAATATCACTTAACAGGAAACTCCAGCTTCGTCCTGCTTTTGGCATTTAATGTGTTTCAACCATTTTGCATGTTGTCTTAGGGAAGGAGAGCTAATGCTTACACTTAGAAATGTTTTATTGTGGAGAATTTCAAACCTACAGGATACTGTGATGAAGTTGCTTGTACCTGGCCAAACTTGTTGAACCTGCGCAGCTTCTCTAGCGCTGTGCTGGGACCAGCTTGCACCGCCCGCAGAGAAGGGTCCTGAGCATCCCTTCCTAACTCCGAGTTCTGTCATAGCATCGATAGCACGGAATCTTCCATAGTGGGAGTGCTCGCATTATGACAATCAGCAGATGATTCCAATAAACCAAGCTTGGTGGCGCATGCCTGTAATCCCTGCAGACTTGGGAGGCTGAGGCAGGCAGGTTGCAAGTTTGAGGACATTGTTGGAGACTTAGCAAGACCCTGTCTCAAAATTAAAAGACAGGCCAGGCATGGTGGCGCACGCTTGTAATCCCAGTACTTGGGAGGCTGAGACCGGAGGATCTGGGTTCGTGGCCAGCCTCAGCTACTTAGTGAGGCCCTCCACAACTTAGTGAGACGCTGTTTCAAAATAAAGAATTAAAAAAAATAAGGCTGGGAGTGTAGCCTGGAGGTAGAATGCCCCTGGGTTCAATCCCCTGTACCGCCAAAATAAATAAATAAATAAATAAATGACAGAACAAAGAAAGAAAGAGAAGAAAAGAAAAAGAAAGAAACTTCGAGGCTGAGGCTATAGCTCAGTGGTAGAGGCTCTGGGCTCCGTCCCCAGTAATGGAAAAAATATCTTTAAAATTTTTATGGTTTATCTTTTTTTTTTTTGTGGTACTGGGGATTGAACCCAGGGGCATTCTACCTCTGAGCTACACCCCCGGCCCTATTTTTTATCCTTTATTTTGAAACCGGGTTTCACGAAGTTGCGGAGGGCCTCACTAAGTAGCTGAGGCTGGCCACAAACCTGTGATCCTCCTGTCTCAGCCTCCCAAGTACTGGGATTACAAGCGTGCGCCACCACGCCCGGCTCTGGTTTATCTTTTTGGTATGTATGTATGTATGTATGTATGTATATATGTATGTATAGTGTGCCTTTTTTCAGTACTGGGGATTCTACCTCTGACCCATATCCCCAGCCTTTTTTTATTTTGAAACAGGGTCTTGCTAAGTTACTGAGGCTGGCCTTGAACCTGCGATCCTCCTGTCTCAGCCTCCCAAGTACTAAGATTATAGGCGTGCACAACCATGCCTGGCTGCCTCCTTTCTTAAATAAGAAGTAGTATACAATGCACTCCCCCCCACACATACACTTTGCTTTTCTTCACTAAAAGCTATAACCCAAAGATGATTCCACAATATCATATATAGTGATAGTCTTTCTTGCTTTTTCCAGTTGTAACATCCCATCGTGTGCGTCTGCTATAGCAGTATTTCTTAAAGTGTGGTACCTGGACCAGCAGCAGCAGCATCGCCATCACCTGGGATCTTGTTATAAGTGCAAATTCTCAGGCCCCACTCAAGACTGACTGAATTAGAGATGGGGCTGGGCCCGGCAACCTGTGTGTTAACAAGGTCTCCAGGTAATTCTGATGAACTGAAAGTTTCAGAATCACTGGACTGTAGTTTAATCTGTCGCTCTTCTCTAAATGAACATTCAGATTGTTGTCAGCCTTTTTGTACTACAAATTCAAATTTTGACACAAATTCAAATAAAAATTCAAGTACTAATTTTGTATTACAAGTTCTTTTGGTACTGCAAATTCAACTTTTCAATGAGTTCCTTGTATATGCCCATTTGTATTTTTGCCAGTGTTTCTTTGGGGTTGATTCCTAGATGTGGAATTCTGGGGTAAAGGAAAATTCATATATAATTTCACTACCTTTTGTCACGTATAGTGTTCCTACTTCCCTAGGTCTTTGCGACAGATTACTTTGTCATATATTTGCAAATTTACTGATCAAAAGGTAAGAAATGGTGTATCAGTGAAGTTCCCATTACCATTCTCTTATGGTTGAAAATCATTTGCATTTTTTTCTGGGCATGAGCCCATTTCTATATGACTAATTAAACTTTTATTCCTTTTTCTAAGAAGCTCTTTACTTTTTCATGTTATATATGTTGCAAATATTTTCTTCCACCAAATTTTATTTTTACTTTGCTTAGCATGTCTCTTTCTTAGAAAAACATATTTAATTTTATGTAATCCGTTTTTTCTCATCCCATACCAGAATTTATTGAGCCTCGTTACTTTTCAATTTTAGCCCATCCTGAGTGTCTCTGAGTCTTATGCAAAGAGATCTGTTTTCCAAGGTTAACTCCTTGAGTTAGTTTCGCCATGGGAAGCTAAGGAGAAAATCAATCACTACTGCCGGAGCATGGAATTTAATGCCATGCACTTAGATCCTCTATGGTCTCTGTAACTTCTTCGCGATTGCTAACAGGTGTTCAATGGTGTTGGCTGGGAAAAGTTCAAGCTGGGCCCATTATGTTCTCTCTAGGCTGTGATCTTATTCCTTTCTTGGTTTCTCAACAAATTGGTGCATTAATGCAGTTTTTATAAAGCATGGGTGTTTCACACTGTGCCTATTTGTAAAGCAATTCATGGCATAAAAAGAGACAGACTCCTGACACATTGGAGGCCTCTGGAAATGGAGCGCGTGGATTGTATTCACTCCCCTGGAGTGAGCTAATTAAGAGAATTCAATGAAGATTCTGTTACGGATTCAGATACTCCACTTCCGTTTCCTTACAGGTGCAGAGTGGTGATCATGTGACTTGCAGGGCTCCTCCGTGGCATTCCCTGCTCGGCTCAATGAGATCTCCAGTGGTGTTGCATTCCCCTTGTATGGAGATTACGTGCATGGATTCAACAAGAGGAGACATTTTATTCTGGAAGTCAATTTCTAATTTCCACGTTTTTTGAGTGGTTTCAGAAATACAGATGACTACAAGCCTGTGACATAAACATTTATACTATTATCTTATATTTGTTTTATGTTATGGTTTTTTATTTTGTTTTGTTTTGTTGTTGCTGGGGATTGAACCCACGAGTGTTCTACCTCTAAGCTCCACCCCCAGCCCTATTTTTTTAAAATTTTGAAACAGGGTCTTACTGAGTTGCTGAGGCTGGCCTTGAACCTGTGCTCCTCCTGTCTCAGCCTTGCAAGTACTGGGATCAAAAGCATGCGCCACCACGCCTGGCTGTGTTTTTCATCTTTGTTGGCCATTTTCACATCAATTTTCTTCTTGAGACTCTTAAGAACTGCATGAAGTCAATGGGGCTTCCCATCCTCATTCACACATGAGTGTTGTAGTTTGGATATGAAGTGTCTTCCAAAGACTCATGCATTGAAGGCGTGGCCCCCAAGGCAGCCATGGCCCCCAAGGCAGCCATGTCCAGAGGCAGAACATTAGGAAAGTGATTGGATCGTGAAGGTTGTGACTTCTTCGGTGGATCAATCCATTGGTAGCTGAGTGGGAGGTGGTGGAAACTAGGCGGTGGGGCATGGTGGAGGAAGTAGGTCACTGAAGGCATGCCCTTGGAGACTAGATCTTGTCCCCTGGCCTCTCCCCTCCTCCTGCTTCCTGGCTGCCATGAGCCGAGCAGCTTCCCTCCACCACAATGTGCCTCACCTCAGGCCCAGACAGCGGAGCCTGTCATATCTGTCAACTGTCATATCTACAGCCCAGTTGCACCGGAAAAGGTGACTTCTGGGGCAATGACAGAGGTAGCAGGTAGAGAGGTGTGTTGTCCATGCTCCGCAGCAGGCTGATGGTTCCAATGAGAGGTATCGGGGTTCTGAGAGCTGAACAGAGCTCAGTACAGAGGAAGTAGGAACGTAGTTTTTTTATCCATGGGGTTGTTTCATTGGTAGAAATTTTGTTATTTAGCAATTATTGGGCACTTCCTATATGCCTCGGGGTTCAGAGGCATCTCATGTCTAGAGGAAGGAACCTCGTCAGAGCGAGGAAGCTTGTGGGTTGGCAGAACCCAGGCACCTGGCTAACCTAAAGGTCAGGACTCAGCCTCTAGGATAAATTAGCAAAAAGGGGCAGTAGAGCTGGCCCAGAACAGAGTCCCAGTCTTGTGCACTTGGGCCCTCGGGGCAGGGAAAGTTGCAATTCAAGGTCATCAAGGAAACTCAGTGACATCACGAAGACCCTGAGTCCTAGGTCTCACAGGCAGCAAAGGAGACTGGGGAAGCAGGAGGTGTGGAAGTCAGGATATAGATTCCAGCTTCCCCTGCACTCGGCTCCCCCACTAGACTCTGCTACTGGGTTAGCACTCTCCTAGGCCCTCTCTTGGACTCTTTATTCGGTTAGTTTTTAAAAGCGTTTAATTATCAAAATGTATAACTACAATGCACCAATAAATGAATATATTTTTTTAAAAAAGCATTTAACTTCTGCGTCTCCATTTTTTTTTATTTCTCACCATGGCTAGAAAGCACTAAATTCGTATTTTAAAAAGAAGACAAGCTTTCAGTTTTAGGTGAAGTATAGGAAATTTGGAAAAAAGTAGACAACATTTTATCAATAACCACTGCTAGACTAATAGCTTTAAAACAGTACAAACTAAGCCCAGTATGGTGGCACACACCTGTAATCCCAGTACTTGGGAGGCTGAGACAGGAGGACCATCGGTTCAAGGCCAGCCTCAGCAATTTAGCGAGATCCTGTTTCAAAATAAAAAATAAAAAAGGGCTGGGGGTGTAGCTCAGAGGTAGAACTCCCCTAGGTTCAATCCCCAGTACCCACAATAAAAAAGAAATAAATAGGCCAGGCATGGTGGTGCACTCCTGTAATTCCATTACTCGGGAGGCTGAGACAGGAGGATTGCAGGTTTGAAGCCAGCCTTGGCAACTTAGGCCCTCAGCAACTTAGTAAGACCCTGTTTCCAAATAAAAAATAAAATAGGGCTGGGGGTATAGCTCAGAGCTCAGAGGTAGAATGCCTATGGGTTCAATCCCCAGCAATACGAAAAGAAGAAAAGAAAAGACCATGTAAACTAACAAATATGCAAGGAAGAATAAAACTCAGAACCTGTGTCTAACCCTCAAGAACACCACAATCTGAGTGCTGAATATCAAAGCAAAAGATGAAGAGCCATAATTTTATTTCTCTATTAAAGGAGAAATTATCTAAATCCAAAAAAACATGGTTTGATGAGCAGTTTATTTAAACAACATCTAAATTATCCACTGCAGGGATAATGGAAATGTTCTCTCAACAAAGACATGTGAGCCTTTTTTCTTTGTACCCTGCAATTTAAATTTTATTCGTTAATTTTCTGAAATGCATCACATACCAATAGCCTCTGGCTGCTTATAAAGTATTTATTTAAAAATATATCTAATAAAAAATCCAAACAGCAGCTGAGCTCATAAATAATTGAGCAAGTAGAGCACTGTTAACCCCATGCAGAGGCCGCAGGCGCCCGCGGTGCTCCCGGACCCTAAAGGCAAGCTTGGTGCAAGGGAATTCTGGCAGCGCAGACGGGAGGGAGGGAGAAGTCAGAACAAAATGTAAATGGCCCTACTCTTTGCCCCCGTAAAATTTGCACTTAAGGCTAGAGATGGTGTCTTAGCTCATTGTTATTCCCACAAAATGGCACCTGTCTCAGCTACTTAGGTTTCTTAAACCTCTTTCCAGTTAATCAGCGGTGGTTTCAGGCTTGTGCTGGGGCAATGGATTTCCTTTGTCCAGTGCCCAACAATCAGGCTAAAGTGTGGCTCCACATTAGTTTTATTTATTTTTATTTTTATTTATTTATTTATTTATTTATTTATTTATTTATTTTTGTGCGGTACTGGGGATTGAAGCCAGGGGCATTCTACCTCCGAGCTATATCCCCAGCCCTATTTTTTATTCTTTATTTTGAAACAGGGTCTCACTAAGTTGCAGAGGGCCTCACTAAGTAGCTGAGGCTGGCTGCGAACCCGGATCCTCCAGTCTCAGTCTCCCAAGTACTGGGATTACAAGCATGTGCCACTATGCCCAGCTCACATTAGAGTTTTAGGTGGAATTGTTTGGTAGATTTTTAAAAGTACCTGGACTTGAATTCTTTTAACTCCTAGCTCTGAGCTTGAAATTTGATTTTAATTTACTGATAGGAAAGCGCAATTTCTGCAAAGCTGTAATTCGTTATGTGTGTGACTCTCCCTCTATTCACATATAGAAGTAATGAGTTTCAACAGATGGCTCTTGCCCGGTGCACTGTGGGTTGGATGCAGGCTCTCCAAAAAGCCAAGGTCCCTTCCCTAGTGTTCTTCCTGCATTCACCGGAGTACAGGCCTTGAGTAGCTTACTCTGCTAGATGTGTAAAAGCCCAGAGAAATGAGGAAGTGTCAACTGTATTATAGATAATTGGATTACAGGTACACAATTTTACTGTGGCCTTCTGTGTTTCAGCAAGGATTTTTTTTTTGTTTTTTTTGGTAGCACTAGGAATTGAACCCAGGGGCATTCTACCTCTGAGCTATACTCCCAGCTCTATTGTATTTTTTTTTTTATTTTGAAACAGGGTCTCGTTAGGTTGCAGAGGGCCTCGCTAAGTAGCTGAGGCTGGCCGCGAACCTGCGATCCTCCTGTCACAGCCTACCAAGTACTGGGATTACAAGCGTGCATCACCATGCCTGGCTCAAGGGTTTTCTTTATACTATTTGGTCTCTAATGACTTTTAAAATGTTCATGATGATGTTAGTTTTATTTTTAGTAATAAAAATGAATTATTATTATTACTATTACTATTATTTGGTGCTGGGGATTGAACCCAGGGGCATTCTACCTTCGAGCTACATCCCCAGCCCAATTTTATTTCTTATTTGGAAACAGGGTCTAGCTAGGTTAATGAGAGTCGCACTACTTGCTGAGGCTGTCCTTGAACCTGTCTCAGCTTCCCAAATACTGGGATTACAGGCGTGCACCATTAATGATCATTTTTTACGTGTCAGAAACTATGATGGATTATTCCGGGGGCATTACTATAACATGACAGTCTTGTTCCCTGCCTTCATGATGTTTACAGTGTTTTGGGCAGGAACAATGATGTCAGCGGTACCATCTCATGAGGGCAGTATAGGTGTATTCCCATTAACATTAGTATTCAAACCTATTAAGATCCCAGGTCTCCAGAAAGCTCAATCTTTCACAATCGCCTGGCCAAAGTCCTCTGAGTTCACTGTCGATTCTTGTTTATTCATGATATTTATGTTTGATAAAGTCACTGTGAACTGTGACTTATTGAATACTGAGTCATTGCTCCAAGGGGAAATACAGGGCTAATTCCTTACAAGCCTCTGGTCACATCATTTTCATAATCTCATCAACACCACACTCTTTTTTTTTGGCACTGGGGATTGAACCCAGGGGCATTCTACTTCTGAGCTATATTCTCATTTCTATTATTTATTTATTTATTTTGAAACAGGGTCTCACTCAGTTGCCAAGGCTGGCTGCGAACCTGAAATCCTCTTGTCTCAGCCTTCCAAGTACTGGAATTACAAGTGTGCTCCACTACCCCAGCTAACACGATACTTTTTATGTGTGTTTCTGTTTAAAGATGCCTTATTTTATGTATACATTTGATTCATTGACATTGAACTCATGGCTAGCAGCACTATTGCTGATGCCTGAATAAAGCTCGTTTAACATATGTATTTTCGCAGCCTTCTGTGCTAGGAGCGCTTCCTGGGCTTCAGCACTATGGTTGGGGCTGTTTTCAACAGTTGAAACCACCAACAAGAAGCACGAAAATATAAAACAAAACAAACGAAAATATGGCACTAAATGGGCTGCAAAAAAGGACACCGTTTACGGTGTGACACTTGAAACCAGAAGGCAAAGTAATTCCTTATTCAACCTCAACTGGGAACATGGGTGTTAGCTGACTTACATTTTTCTTTGTTCTGCACTTGTCCACATAGGACCACAAAAATGCCGTGAGTCCTGATTTGGGATTGCAAATAAATTTCAGTAAGTTGGCTAAATCACAGCATCTATGCTTAATTATAATCGATGATATTTTGAAGGGTAAATGAAAGGGAAGAATCTAAGACAAGGCTTAAGTCTCTGGGCTGGCTCGATGGTGAGGGGTAACAACAGTAATTTTAAAAGAAGCTTTTGAATGAAATTAATGATGTTCGGAGCTCCAGCTGCTTCTCCATTTAAGTTACTAAGACTGCAGGAAGAATCAGTCCTTTTGTATCTTAGCAACACAACTGAAGCTTCAGAAGAACAAAAATCTCAAGCAAAAGAAAACCCAATGTCTAGGTACTTCATTAATTCATTTAATTTTGGCAAGATAGTTGATAGCTGTATTTTTGGATCAAACCTTTCTGGTTCTCTGATTTCTTTTTATTCTTCTTCAGAAAATCTGATGTGTTTATTTCTCTATTTCTTTTCTTAAAATTTTCAGAAACTAAAGTATGTTTCTTTAACATGAAGTACAGCAAATAATATAACTTTTTTATTATTATATATATATATATATATATATATATATACTTTATGGTACTAGGGATTGAACACAGGGACATTCTACCTCTGAGCTACACCCACAGCCCTATTTTTTGTTCTTTATTTTGAAACAGGGTCTCACTAAGTTGCGGAGGGCCTCACTAAGTAGCTGAGGCTGGCCATGAACCCGGATCCTCCGGTTTCAGCCTTCCAAGTACTGGGATTACAAGCGTGCGCTACCACGCCCGGCCTATAACTTTTCACATGCTGTTCTAGTTATCTATTGACACCTAACCACCATCTCCAAAGTTAGTGACTTAAGCATCTATGCCGATGACATGGCGGGTCAGAATTCTGGCAGACTGCAGCTAGGGTGACTTGTTTGACAGTAATAGCACAAACCACTTTAGAAGGCTGGAATCATTTAGCTGAAGCCATATGGCTGGGCCCTCAACTATTTATTTTAGACTTTTATTGGTGCAATATAATTATATATCATAGTGAGAGTCAATGCAATACAAACTGATATACACGTATCGCTTAGTGTATTTCCCTCCGTAGAATCCCCCCACACACACACCGTTCCCCCTTCCTCGCTTCCCATACATGTTAGTGAGATTAGTAGTGAAATCTTCTTATATGGACATAACCTTATTTGAACTGCTCCTTTTAGTTTTCGTTTGGATTCCTTGCTTCTTCTCATGTTATATTCACTGGGCCTAGAATGTCCAAGATGGCTTCTTCATCAACTTGTTTAGTGCCCAGGCTAGGATGGCTGGGGATAGCTGGGATTGGCTAGACTTCTCTTTTACTTTACATGTTACGTGTATTAGTCCATATTGTGTTGCTCTAACAAAATACCAGAGGCTGATTAACTTATCAAGTGTAAAGGGTTATCTGGATCATGATTGTGGTGGCTGGAGGGTCCAAACACCAGGGTGATAGTGTCTTGGAAGGGGTCTTTGGCTGCGTGGCAACACAGCAAAAAAGGAAAAGAGACTGGGCCACATGCAGAAGCGGCGGAGAGCCTCGAGTGACCTCACTTTATGACAACTGCTTCTAGTGAGAACAAACTCTGCAAGACCAGCATTAATCCCTTCCAGGGGCAATTTTCTCAGGACCTAATTACCTGGCACTAGGCCTCACCTCTAAAAGATTTCACTTCACCACCATGGTGGGAACCAAGTTTTCAGCACATGAACCTTTGGGGGGGGGGGATACACTCACACTGTTTCCAAACCATACCAGTGCATCCACGCACATGGCTAGCTTGGACTTTCCCACAGCATGGTGTTCTCCGAGTAGTATTACCCAAAGGGGATACTGTATTTTCTTCCAATCTCTCTCTCTGTCTGTCCCTTTTGTTGTTGTTGTTGTACTGGGGATTGAACTCAGGGACATTCTACCTCTGAGATACACCCCCTAGCCCCATTTTTTAATTTTTAATTTTGAAACAGGGTCTCACTAAGTTGCTGAGAGCCTCACTAAGTTGCTGAGAGCCTCGCTACATTGCTGAGGCTGTCCTTGAACCTGCGATCCTCTTGTCTCAGCCTCCCGAGTGAGGCAGGAGCAAGGCTTGTCCCAGAAAACAACAACAAGGGACCAGGAGAACGAAGCCTCCTCTTCCGACTCCCTCCAAGATAAACATAGCTGGGACTTTCCAGGCTGCTACAACCATAAGGTAAGGGCCCTTGACTCCCAGAGCATAGGATGACATCTCGGCGGACCACTGTTCTGCTTCTGTAAATTGCTATGCTAGGCAAAAATTTTCCCCCTTTCCTGAAAATTGAGTTGACTATAGTATAAAAAGCTTATATGCCTTAAACTCAGGACTCGGACCTGGGCTTTGTTCTCTGAGTCTCACTGGTGAATAAACTCATTGCACCCTGATCCGGCCTGTGGGCCTTGTTCATTGCGGACCAGAGGCTCCTGCAACACACTACTGGGATTACAGCTGTACGAAACTACTCCCGGCTCTTCAGATCTTTCTCTTAAAGAAATAAAATATAGAGAAAGCAAAAGTCCATTTCCTTGGCCTTTCTTTCTCTCTTTATTTTGTTTTGGTACTAGGGATTGAACCCAGGGGCATTCTACCTCCAAGCCACAACCCAACCCTATTTTGTATTCTTTAAATACAAAATGCTGAAACTGGCCTTTAACCTGTGATCTTCCTGTCTCAGCCTCCCAAGTACTGGGATTATGGGCATGTGCCACCACATCTGGCTCCTGTCACTCTCTTCCCAGAGGTAATAATTTTCGTGAGGTTGCTATGTATCAATCTCATGCATGGAAACCACAATTTTTTTTCTCTTGGTGGTACTGGGGATTGAATGCAGGGGCATTCTGCCTTTGAGCTATACCGCCAGTCCATTTTATTTATTTATTTATTTATTTATTTATTTATTTATGGCACTGGGGATTGAACCCAGGGGCATTCTGCCTCTGAGATATATCCCTATCTCTATTTTTAATTTTGTATATGGAAACAGGGTCTTACTAAATTTCAGCAGGCCTTACTAAGTTGCTGAGGCTGGTCTCAAACCTGTGATCCTCCTGTCTCAGCCTCTTCAGTACTAGGATTGCAGGTA
>PVJS01043290.1:0-17133 GCA_004027185.1 Glis glis | reverse complement strand
GGCATTCTACCTCTGAGCCACACCCCCAGCTTTTATTTTGAAACAGGGTCTCACTAAGTTGCAGAGGGCTTGCTGTAAGTTGCTGAGGCTGGCCTCAAACCTGCTATCCTCCTGTCTCAGCCTCCTAAATACAGGGATTACAGGTGTCCACCACCATGCTCAGTTTGTATTGAATTTTTTTTCAAATTGTGGTAAAATATGCATGACATAAAATTGACCACCCTGACAGTTTTTAAAGGTGTAGTTCAGTGGCCTTAAGCAGAATCACATTGTTGTGCAAACATCTCCACCATCTGTCTGCAGAACTTCTCATCGTATGAAACTGAAATTCTGTATCAGTTAAGCAACAATTCCCATTTCCTCCTCCCCCAGCCTCTGGCAACCACGACTCTACTTTCTAGAAGTGTCTATGAATTTGACACCTCTAGGTACAGAAACAAGACTGGAATCAATAAGTGAAATGACACAGTGTTTGTCCTTTTGTATCTGGCTTATTTCACTCAGCATAATGTCCTCGGGGTTCATCTATGTGGCAGGGCCTGGCAGAATTTCTTTCTTCTCTAAGGCTGAAAACTAAGGCTGTTGTATGTTTATGCCACATCTTGTTTTTCCATTTATCTGTTGATGGCTACTGTGTGACTTCCACCTTTAGGCTATTGTGAATAATGCTGCTACGAACACTGGGGGTACAGATACCTCCTCGAGTTCTTGCTCCCAAGTCTTTTGTGTTTATATCCAGAGGTGGGACAGCTGGATCATATGGTAACTCTATGTTTAATTATTTGAGGAAGCGCTATACTATTTTCATAGTGCTACGCCATTTTACATTCCCATTAACAGCGCACAAGGGTTCTGATTTCTCCACATCCTCACCAAGACTTGCGATTTTCTGTTTTTGTTGCTGGTGTTGTTTTTGATGGTAGCTGTCCTGATGGGTGTGAGGTGGTTTCTCATTGTGGAACTATCTGGAATTTTAAAAAACTGACTCTGGTACCCTCAATATTCTGCTAGAGCTGGGCATGGTGGTGCACACCTGTAATCCCAATACTTGGGAGGCTGACACTGGAGGATCGCGGGTTGGAGGCCAGCCTCGGGAACTTAGACCTACAGCAACTCAGCAAGACACTGTTTCAAAATAAAAAATAAAAAAGGGCTGGGTGTGTGGTTCAGAGGTGGAATGTCCCTCAGTTCAATCCCTAGCAACACACACACACACACACACACACACACACACATTCTACTAGAGAAAAAATCTTTTCAGGATGCCTACACAATAGTCTCAGTCTATTCCCTGATGTCTAGATATTATTTTTATGTCTCATTTGTGGGAAATGGCTCTCACATCATTGATTCTTCCATTTCTATAGTTTACTTAGCTGAGCTTCCATGTGGGCATCAGCAAGAATGAGTGGCATATGATGGCTGTGGTGACACACACCCGTAATCCCAGTACATGGGAGGCTGAGAAAGCAGGATCGCAGGTTCAAGGCCAGCCTCAGCACCTTAGTGAGGCCCTCAGCAACTTCAGGAGACCCTGTTTCAAAATAAAAAAATAAAATAGGGCTGGATGTGTGGCACAGACAGAGGTAGAATGCCCGAGTTCAGTCCCTAGCACCAAAAAAAAAAAGAGAGAGAGAGAGAGGGATGTCGATCCTGTCTCTCACCTCAGCCCTTGGTGGCCAGGCAGGGCCTGGGGTGGACAGTCCCCCTGGGTTGGTGGGCAGTGGCAATTGCTCAGCACCCTCTGCAATCCAGAGTCATCATTTTCTGTTTGCCACAAGATAGGAAAGGTGGGGAAGTTCAGCTTTATAGCATAAACTGTTGAGTTCTTTGGCCTTTGCTTCTTAGCATTCAAAGTGCAACTTTCAGAACTCTAAAATTCTTTCCCTCTTGATAAAGCTCAACTCTTGCAAATGAAACGGGCATGGGCTCTTAAGCCATGAGCTTTGCTATGAGTTTAAATATTATTTGGGAGCTCAGCCAACTGCTTTGTTCTCCCTGGGTTCTTCTGTGATGTCCCTTTCTCTGTGCTGTGGCACATGAATGTCCCCAAGGCAGCAAAGGGCAGCAGAGTCAAGGAGGCAGGGATGGGGCAGCCAGGGCAGTCCCCAATGCCAGCCACACGGGAAGGATGTCCTCAGCCTCCCTCCTGCACTGAGCAGGGGTGTCTTTGATTCTGAGGCCCCTCCTTTCCAAGGCCAGCGGGGCTGCCTCCTTGGGCTCAGCTGCCAAACAGAGATGGGCTGTTTCCCCAGGAGAAGAAAATAAGAAGAGAGAGAAGTAGTCCAGCGCAATTAAGAGATGAGAAAAGAGGATGAAATCTCTTGGCAGCAGGGAAGTGTTTAGCAGGAAGGTTGCTGCTTGGGGAAGCTCTCATCCTGAGTCACTCCATCTGACAGACAGCGTGTGCCATCTGAGGTCAGTGGCTCATCCTTTCTGTGTCCCAGTTTCCTCTTCTGCAAAACAGGCACTAATCGCATAGCAGCATGTGCAGTGGGAATGGATGAATAATCAGGGCCTCCCACAGAGGGAAAATGGCCAAAAATGCAGTCAGGTGCGGGGCTGAGTGCTGATCACCGGGATGTGGGACGGAGGCAGTAGGTAGGTCACTAAGTTGTAGTGCTGGCTACGGACATGTGCTTCAAGTGCATCCTAGAAGTATAGTAAAAAGAAGAGGTGGACGCAGCTCAGGAAGTGTCTATCACTCATAAAAAGTCTCCCTCCAGCTGGGTGTGGTGGTATGCACCTGTAATCCCAGTACTTGGGAGGCTGAGACAAGAGGATCACAGATATGAGGCCAGCCTCAGCAACTTAGCAAAATCCTGTTTCAAAATAAAATAGGGCTGGAGGTATAGCTCAGAGGTAGAATGCCTTTGTGTTCAACCCCCAATACCAATAAAATAAAATAAAATGGCTGGGTGTGGTGGCGCACGCTTGTAATCCCAGTACTTTGGGAGGCGGAGGCTGGAGGATCCGGGTTCATGACCAGCCTCTCTCTGTCTCTCTACTTAGTGAGGCCCTCCGCAACCTCGTGAGACCTGGTTTCAAAATAAAGTAAAAAAGAAATAGGGTCGGGGGTGTAGTGCGGAGGTAGAATGCCCCTGGGTTCAATCCCTGGTACCGCAAAAAAATAAATAAATAAAATAAAATAAGATGTTCAAAAAAGGTGTGTGTGTGTGTGTGTGTGTGTGTGTGTGTCTTACTTGGGATTGAACCCAGGGCATTCTACCTCTGAGCTACACACCCAGCCCTATTTTATTTTTTTCTTTTGAAACAAAGTCTCACTAAGTTGCTGAGGCTGGCATTGAACCTGCAATCCTCCTGTCTCAGCGTCCCAAATACTGGCATTACAGGCTTGTAACACCACGCCCAGCTAAACTGTTCTATCTTGAAGAGCCCTTCGCACAACTTCTGGTTTAAAAGTTGGTTTGTATTCAATCAGTAGAACCCATTCTTCAAATTTTGGATAGAACCTAATTCATAAGACAGATAAGGGTGGGACTGTATAGGCTGAGCTGAGGGCGGGGCCTGTCCACCTGGGTCTCAACACCACGCCCTGGCAACTGGCAGTCCTAAGCCTTCTCAACAAATGTCTTTGGGCTTCTAGTGACATCCCAGTCACCTCTCACATCTGACAGGTGAGCAGAGGCCTCTGGACAGGTGAGATTACCAACCTAGGTGTTTTTATTCAGGCTCAGTTAATTTCCCTTGATACCACACCAAGAATGGTGGGAGCATCGATATCGGTGTAATGGTGGTGGTGGTGAGGCAGTCATGGCCAGCAGAGACAATACAAAAGATGGATATAAGCAACATTTTTTAAACAAAAGAATCAAGCATTTCTCACTGAAGGAGGTCAGAGGTGGTTTCTTCACATATAAAAGACAACACGAGCCGGACGTGGTGGTGCACATTTGTAATCCCAGTATTTGGGAGGCTGAGACAGGAGGATCACAGGTTCGTGGCCAGCCTCAGCAATTTAGTAAGACCCTCTGCAACTTAGTGAGACCCTGTTTCAAAACTAAAGAATAAAATAGGGCTGGGGGTGTAGCTCAGAGGTAGATCGCCCCTGGGTTCAATCCCCAGTAACACACACACACACACACACACACACACACACACACACACACAGTGCAAACAAAAGAAAAGAGATTCTCTACTGTGCGTTAGGAAGAAGAGGGGCGATGATGCTCTGGTTTCGGTCTCTTGGTAAGAACACCATGTCTCTTACGTTACAATGGGGTTTAAATTACTGAGATTGCCTGATACTCAAACAGGCACTTTGTAAAATGCTGTTTTTAAATCAATGGTAATCTCACCTCAACATTCTAGTGTTTGAGTTTCTCTCTGAAGCTTTTGCTAACCAGTTCATATACTATCTGGAAAGGTCAATCGATATGGTAAAGTTGTAGTGATCCGAGATTTCCCCGGTCCCCCGCTGCCAGTCCCCACCTCTGCCTCTGTGATGGTTAATTTTACATGTCGACTTGACTGGGCCACAAGGTGCCCAGATTAAACGTTATTTCTGGGTGTGTCTGGGAGGGTGTTTCTGAAAGAAACTAGCATTCAAATCAGTCGACTCTACATCAAATCCACTGAGGGCCTGAAAGAACAAAAGGGGGAGGAAGGGGCAATCTGTCCCTTTTTCTTCCTGTCTCGGTGCATGATCTGGGGCATCTTATTTCATCTTTTTCTGCCTTCAGGCTGGGATTTGCACCATTGGCCCCCTCAGTTCTCTGATCTTCCAGTGGGGACTAAATTTCTCCACCAGCTCTCCTGGGTCCCCAGCTTGAAGTCAGCAGACAGCAGAGCTTCTCAGCTTCCATGATCACGTGAGCCAATTCCCACAATAAACCCCATTATATACTTTAATATATTTTATACATACATCTCCTATTGGTTGTTTCTCTTGAGAACCCTGACTAATACGGCCACATTTCCCCTAGTTGTCATTATGAATACAGAGAAAGTCTTCAGAATATCTGTAAAACTGTGCACTCTACAAGGTGTATGCGCATGCACGGTGTACAGTATCCAGTGGGTATTTTAATCTTTGGGGAGCAAGGTCAACCACACCAAGAGATGATTTCCAACCCTGATTCAAGGTCACTCCCTTTCTCTTAAAAACTCCCAAGAGCTGGAGAAGCAATGTTTCTGGAGACAATTTGACAACAGTACCAGAGGCCATCAAAAGATAGTCCTAGCCTTTGACCTAGCATCTCTACTTCTAGGAAATTATCCCAGAGCAATGCCAGAGATGTGCAGAGAGATTTATGCAAAAGGTGGTTCATTATAGTATTACTTGTAATATTAAAAATTAGGAATAATTTCAATGTTTTATCAAGGGAGATTAGTTAAATAAATTTAACTAGTTAAATAAACTTAACTAGTTAAATAAATTTAACTAGTTAAATAAATTTATTAGTTAAATAAATGGTGTTAAAGCTAAGTGATAAATAGCATGATGTTATTAAGATCATTTGTAGGAAAATATTTAGTGTCATGAAAATATGTATAACTTATTAGGGGGAAGGACAGGTTACAAAACATCACACTACATCATTCCAAGTTTATACTGTATGTTTTTAAATATATATTTAGAAAACATGGTTAACTTAAATACAAACGAGGACCTCTATTTCTCAAGACCTAGTTATTAATTGACTTAATCTCCATTTGATTTAATCACCAACAGTTGATTTGATCACCAATCTCATGGACTGTGGAAGTTCAAAGCTTTTCCCAAGATTCCTGTGATTCTCGTGCATGGGGATAAGAGAGAACACACTTATGTTATTATGGCTGTGCCAGGTTGACCCAAATAGGAAACTCAGCCCTGTTTTCAATGTATACAAATACATAATTATGCATACACACCCACAGAGAGAGACATAAAGACATAACCACTAGCACGAGGCATTTGGAATGGTGGAAGGGTGGAGAAAGGAAAGGAAGGGTTTATATGTTGACCTTGTAAACCACTTTTTAAATTTTTTTTTGCAGTACTGGGGATTGAATCCTGTGCCCCATGAATGCTAGGCAAGCACTCTACCACTGAGCTGCATCCCCAGCCCACTTTATAATTTTGCTTTGAGACAGGGTCTAAGTTGCCCAGGCTGGCCTCGAACTTGCAATCCTCCTACCTTAGCTTCTCAAGTAGCTGGCGTTATAGGCGTGAGCCCCTTTTAACTGCACCTTAGACTTTAGTTGACTACATGCCTTTGCAGTCTGCCAATCTCCTCAGTTTATTAAATTTCAATTTACTCAATATGTGATCTATTTTATTCAAATAAACACTTAAGTTTTGTTTTGTTTTTGCAGTACCAGGGATTGAACCCAGGGGTGTTCTACCTCCGCGCTACACCCCCGGCCCTATTTTTTTATACTTTATTTTGAAACTGGGTCTCACGAAGTTGCGGAGGGCCTCACTAAGTAGAGAGAGAGAGAGAGAGATGGGGAAAGAGAGAGAGCGAGCTGAGGCTGGCCACGAACCCGGATCCTCCGGTCTCCGCCTCCCAAAGTACTGGGATTACAAGCGTGCGCCACCACGCCCGGCTAACACTTAAGTTTTTAAAGGTTAAGATCTTACAACAGCATGGGAAGGCAAAGCGGTAACTGGAAAGCGATGCCGTGACAATCTGGGCAGACCACCGCGCCCACGTGGCGGTATACAGTGCTGTACAGACCCCCATAGTAATTATATTTAGTGCTTTGCACTCAGACCAATGAAATAACCAGTTTATCCCAGGTGACAGAGCTGTCACAGCCCACTTCCCATGTAATGTCCCACCATTAAGAATGGAAGGAATACACCCAAAGAAAGAAAGGAAAGTCGAAGCCGGGCGTGGTGGTGCACGCTTGTAATCCCAGTACTTTGGGAGGTGGAGACCGGAGGATCCGGGTTCACGGCCAGCCTCACCTCTCTCGCTCTCTCTCTCCCTGTCTCTCTCTCTCTCTCTCTTTCTCTCTCTCTCTCTCTCTCTCTCTCTCTCTACTTAGTGAGGCCCTCCGCAACTTCGTGAGACCCGGTTTCAAAATAAAGTATAAAAAATAGGGCCAGGGGTGTAGCGCGGAGGTAGAACGCCCCTGGGTTCAATCCCCGGTACCGCAAAAAAAAAAAAAAAAGAAAGAAAGAAAGAAAGAAAGAAAGAAAGGAAAGTCGAAACAAACGAAAGCCTTGCCATCGACACGTGTTGGTGGAAGAAGAAAGCCGTGCAGCTTTTGTTACGAGTAAGATGAGTCTTCAAATCACTTTTCTTGTGCGTGGGGGGCAGTACTGGGGACTGAACCCAGAGGCGTTTTACCTCGAACTACACCCTCAGCCGTTTTGTTTTGTTTTGAAACAGGGTCTTGCTAGGTTGCTGAGAGTCTCGCTAAGTTGCTGGGACTGGTCTTGAACTTGTGATCCTCCTGTCTCAGCCTCCCAAGTACTGGGATTGCAGGTATGCACCATCATTATGGGCAAAAACACCACTTTTTAAAAAACAAAAATCAGAGGATCAGATGGGGAAGTGTAAGTCTCCCTGTCTGTTCCTGAGTTCTGTTCCAGGACTTTGTCCTCTAAATAGCAGCATCTCTGTGAAGGGGGGGGGGGTCGAAAAGCAGCCCCTCCCCCACCACACCCCCAGCCCTGCTTCACCTGGAGGCCCAGGAGCTCAACCTCATGTCCAGGGCTGGGACTGCAGGCCTCTCCTTCAGAGAAAACAGGTGTCGTGCCTTGCCCCCTCTCTCTTTGGATTTGATATTCATTTGTTTGTTTGTTTGTTTGTTTGTTTGTTTGTTTGTTTTGTGCTACCGGGGATGGAACCCAGGGGCATTCTACCTCCGCGCTACACCCCCGGCCCTATTTTTTTTATACTTTATTTTGAAACTGGGTCTCGCGAAGTTGCAGAGGGCCTCGCTAAATAGCTGAGGCTGGCCGCGAACCCGGGTCCTCCGGTCTCCGCCTCCCAAGTACTGGGATTATAAGCGTGCGCCACCACACCCGGCTCTGGATTTGAGATTCTAACTCTCTTATTGTGCCCACTAAATTGTCCTTCACATTTCTTTCCTGTCATCTGCAGCTGGTCAATATGACCAGTGAGACAGAATTCATAAGAGGCCCCGTCATCTTTGCAATCACTTAGAAACGGGTCTATCTGGTACAGCCTGTGCAGCTCCACTTGGTAAGGCCGCCCCCGTGTGTCTGCAGAGGGAACTACCACTTATGTTCTTTAAAACCTCATAATCACTTTGAATCAAGAAGCTATACTGATTTTTTTGTCTGCTGACTTTGAGCACCTGCTACACGTAAAACATCCAGGTGGCAGATTCCAAAGTAGTTAGGGCATGGACCACACCCTAAAGAAACTTTCAGTTTCGTAGGAAATAGCAGACATGCGGAAAGAAACTAGAAAGAGAAAGAGAAAGAGAAAGAGAAAGAGAAAGAGAAAGAGAAAGAGAAAGAGAAAGAGAAAGAGAAGCCAGGCGTGGTGGCGCACACTTGTAATCCCAGTACTTGGGAGGCTGAGATAGGTGGATCGCAGGTTCGTGGCCAGCCTCAGCTACTTAGTGAGGCGCTCCACAACTTACTGAGACCCTGTTTTAAAATAAAGAATAAAAATAGGGCTGGGGTGTAGCTTGGAGGTAGAATGCCCCTGGGTTCCATCCCCAGTACTGCCAAAAAAAGAAAAGAGAGAGAGAGAGAGAGAGAGAGAGAGAGAGAAGCTGGATGCATGCCTGTAATCCAGGGGCATTCTACCTCTGAGCTAAACCCCCAGCCTTACTTAATTTTTATTTTGAAACAGGGTCTCACTAAGTGGCTGAGGGCCTCACTAAGTTGCTGAGGCTGGCCATGAACTTGCCATCCTCCTGTCTCAGCCTCCTGAGTACTGGGATTACAGGCATGCACCACCACACCCAGATGGGATGTGACACTTGATATGGGCCTTGAAGACAGGCACAATTTAGGGTCATCCATTCATTCCTGAGATATTTCAAGCAGCAGGAAATTCAAGTCATCAAGGTAGAAAAGTACAGGATCTGCAGAAGGAATAGCAAGGAGTTTTGTGTTTCTGAAGTATGGCTCTGTGCAGGGTAACGAAGTGAATTGAAATTTGAAAGGTGGTCAGGGCTTGCATGTCAAACTAAAGAACTTGCATTTCTCTGGATGATGTAGCAGAAGCCAGAAAAGGGGTCTGAGCAGAGAAGTGATGCTCATTTACTCTTTTTATTTATTCAACAGTCTCATTCAACAAATATTAGTGTGTCTGTCTGTGCCAGGTGCAACGTGTTCAGTACACAACGGTGAGAAAAAGATGTATGGGCTCTGCTCTCAGAACTTGCTGTGGAGTCAGGAGGGAAATGATCAAGAAATATATCTACAAACAAATACACGATTACAATGGTGATAAGACAGATGAAGAAAAAGAACAGGATCCTATTAGAGAAGAGATCCTATTAGAGAATCTTACAGAGGACCCACAAGATTGAGGGTCAGAGAATCCTCTCTAAGAAAGAGACAGTTTTGGAACTGGGGCCTGGAGGATGCATGGTGATGGGCCAGTGAGAACTTTCCGTGCTGGTGTGAAGGCCTTGAAGCAAGAGGTGTGTGCAGAGCTCAAGAGCCTGGGAATTAAACTCATCCAGGCAGAGAACAGAAGGGTGGTTGCCGGGCCTGGGATGGGGGATCAGGGAGATGATGGTCAGAGGGTACAGAGCTCCAGTTATACAGGAAGAACATAAAGCAAAGTGATTATAGTTAATAACAATGTACTGTATCCTTGAAATTTGCTAAGCGAACAGAACCTAAGTGTCCTCATAACACAGAGAAAATGGTGATAACTGTATGAGGTGAGGGACGGGCCAGTTAGCAAGACTGGTGATCATTTTGCAATGTACACGTCTATCAAAAGTATCACATTGGACACCTTGAACATATAAAATTTTGAATTTTCAATTATATCTCAATAAAGCTGGAAAAGAAAGTAGAAAAAGGGCGAGGTGAGTGAAGGGTAGCTGCAAAGGTGGAGGAGGGCAGAGGTTGCACACAGGGCAATGGCGCTGCCTCCTGCTGCCCTTACAAGCCGTGGCGATGAGCCTGGGTTTGTTTGGAGTTTTGGTTGTTGTTGTTGAGTTGCTTTTTTTTTTTTTTTGGTACTGGAGATTGAACCCAAGGGCATCCTACCTCTGGGACACACCCCCCAGCCCTATTTTTTTTTTTTTTTTGAAACAGGCTCTCACTAAGTTGCTGAAGGTCTCGCTAAGTTGCTGGGGCTGGCCTCGAAACTGCAATCCTCCTGTCTCAGCCTCCCATATACTGGAATTACAGGTGTGTGCCAACATGCCCAGTTCAAGCCTGGGTTTTAAGCATCAGGGGGAGCTGCTAACAACCTGATCCCACCTACAACTGAGATACATCGCTGTGGGAACAGTGTAGAGAATGCACTAGAAGGGACATGGGCCCCTGGTATCTGTGACCACTACACTATGAAATACATACCTCATCACCAATGTATACCACTTTTCATATCCCTCACCTAAAGTTACTGAGGTTGTTTTGTTTAAGGAATATGAACAAACTCAAGACTCTGGACTACGTTAAATGGGAATAAAAGGAAGTTAATTTTATCCATA
Source organism: Glis glis (assembly GCA_004027185.1). Classification (NCBI taxonomy): domain Eukaryota; kingdom Metazoa; phylum Chordata; class Mammalia; order Rodentia; family Gliridae; genus Glis; species Glis glis. The sequence continues at coordinate 6,519 of PVJS01043290.1, read as the reverse complement.
CACGCCACCCCCCACACACCACCAGGAGTTTCTAAATTAATTTTCACCCAACTTGAGGCATGGGTCCTTGTAAAGAAATTGAAGTTTGCAAAAGGCATTTGGGTAATGACTGCTGGGTTATAAATAAAATGTAAAATAATAGAACTGGGGCATTGAAAAGCATTCATAGCTGTATTGAACTATAAAAGTGTGGAACGGGTTCTGGTTTGTGGGTACTTGACCCGCCTATGGCTTTTAGAGGTTGGGAGACAGAGGTGGGGAGGAGGATGAGCCTGGAAAACCAGCGCTGGAGGATCCGCAGATGCCGGAAGGGTCCCCGGCAAGCTCCTACGTCTTTCCCATTGCACTTCTGAGCCGAGTCATCTCATGCCTGTCTTAGAAAGGCCTGAAATCAATAAAAAAATAAAGAAGTTCAAAACCCACTCCCATAAGAAAGTAAAAATCTGCCCTTCACTTTTCTCTCTCTGCACCCTGAGGAGGTCTAAAGCTTCCTTCATTCCTCCATCAAACCTGAGACGCCGGGCTCCCTGGAACTGCCCTTTGATTCTGCATTGCTTCTGCAACGTTCTGCCAAGGATCTGTGGGTCTTTAAAGGAAATGTGAAAAGCTAGTGAAGACACCTCTGTACAGCAAAGACATGCGGCACAGGGAAGGGACACATAAATCAAAGCCAGAGAGAAGCCTGCCAGCAACCTGGGTATCAGATCGTGTCAGGGAGAAGGGCCGTGTGGAAAACAGATGAGAAGGGCGCTGAGCGAGAGGGAAGAAAGACAAGCAGCCCCTACAAAAATGAATGAGAGGCAGAGGAGGCCCGGAGAAGCTTCCTGAATCTGAAAAGAGCCTTGGACTGCTTAAGGATGGACTAGTGTTTCCACAAGTTCTATCGACTCCTGCCTGAATAATGTGAAGGGTGTGCGTCTCCACTTCCTTCTTTGTGTGTTTGCAACTCTCAAAACAGGGCTATAAACTCCGAGGCTGAGGGCCTCGCGAAGTTGCTGAGCCAGGCCTTGAACCTGCGATCCTCCTGTCTCAGCTTCCCAACTACTGGGATTACAGGTTTGATACCTGGCAGCCTGGGAAATCTTAATGTGGTCTCTGGGCTGGAAGCTTTGTTCCAAATTATTAGGTGGTTCCCCAAACCGTTATGCCCCCTTTGTGGTCTTTCCACCGGTCCAGTGCTGAGCTTTGAAAACTCAGAAGAACCGCGCCCTCCAGGTCTCTCTGTTCTGCAGGATCCTCTGCCCAGGAGTCAGTCACCCAGGTTCCTGAACAGGGCAGGCAGGAGCCAAGGGAATAAAGTGGAAAGTGCTGGGGCCGACAGTGATCTCAACTGAGATTTCAAATGCCCGCCCTGAACATAGCATTCTTGCCAAATATGAAGCCAAGGGTTTACAGAGGCCTCACTCTAAGGAATCCAGGGTGACCATCTTACGCCATTATGCAACCTCGAAGCCCCACCTGAGTGCTCCCTTTGTGTAAACGTTATCCTGGCTAAACTTCTGCTGGGAAAGGGTACAGGGAAAAGGTACGCTCCCCCAGGGACAGTAAGATCCTAAGGGTCAAGGCCATTTAGTCCACGTGTCCCACGAATCTCCACACTTGGGGGATTCGACACTTGGAGGAAGTAACCACCAGACAGCCGAGAGGACAGTCTGACCCACTAAAGCTCTGCACCGCAGCATGCGCCTGTGTGCCGCCAGCCTCCCGGATCCTGGGAAGGGCTCCCTTTCCGTCCTGGGTGCATTTGAACAACCTGACCTATAAAACGTGGATCCTGAGCGTCTCTACGAGAAGACACCAGGCGTCCAGCAGCCGTGTGTGAGCTGTGAGCTGTGATCGCCCGGAGGACCTGGGGGCGCTCCTCTTGGGCGGCGCAGGCAAAGCAATTTTACCCTAGCTGGCGCCACAAGCCACTGATCTCTCTAATGCAGGCATCCAGCACAGGCCTGGTGTTGGTGCAAAAAGAAACAAGCCGACCCAGCCCTCCCTCCCTTAAACTCTTTCACAACCTCGCTAAACCAAACTGCTGAGCCCGCCTCCTTTGGGATCAGCGTGGTGCAACCCAGGGACCCCTCCTGGAGGGGGGGGGCGTCCCGGTCCGGTGTCCCGGGATCAGGAAGGGCGGGGCGTCGGGGCGGACGGGCGGAGTCCAGCGTGGAGGGGGTGGCGCTGGCCCGGCCCGGCCTGGCGGTTCCGTGCGGGCTCGCGGCCTGGCCCTGTCGCGGCTGCAGCGTCGTGCTCGGCTGGCACCTGCACCCTCGGGGCGCCCATCGCCGGGGCCGGGGCCTCGGGCCGCCATGGCCGCGCTCGCGGGCCTGCGCACCTTCTCGGCGAGGGGCCCCCGCTGGCTCCCGCGCCGGGTCTGGACCCTGCGCCCCGCGGGCTTCTGCAGCCGGGGGCCCGAGGCGGAGCCGCGGCTCACCTGCGCGCGGCAGCGGGACGGCATCAGGTCAGCCACCGCCCTGCCGGGCGCCCGGGGAGCTGCGCCGGGACGGGGAGGCGAGGAGGCCCAGCGCCACCCGCCGAGTCCGTCCTGGCCGCCCTGACCCGCCATTGTCCCGCACCACGGACTCTGGCCGGCAGTCCCTTGGGCGATGAATCCCTGCATACTGAGTTTACACGTGACCCTTGCACCGTAGCAAGACACACGCGGGGAGGATTATACCGGGAACTGCCTGGGACGGCCCAGCACTCCCCCTGAACCCTCAGGGCCAGGAGCCCCATCCAGATATTGGACTTTCAGGCTGGCGTGGGCAGCTCTGCGGGTGCGCCCACCCGGGCCAGGGCATTGCCCGCACAAGAGGGCAGCGTGCCCCTCACACAGCTGGCCTGGCTCCGGGGTGAGGGTAGGCTTGGCTGAGCTGCCCCCGGGACCTCCGGGAAGTGTCCAGGGGAGGGCTGGCCAATTAGGATAAAGGACACAGGCTGCCCTTTGTGTGCAACGTGCTTAAAAACCTTAAAGGCGTATCTGTGCAGGACCTGGACAATGGAGTCAGAAAGATCCAAGGGCTCCTCGCTCTGTCCAGGCCCGACCCCAATATTTGATACAAAAGAAAGCACGTTTCAGAATTCAAGAGCTACAATCAAGCTGTTGAAGTGTTTTACCATCCCACCCTGACAAGTGTCCCTTCCTAAGACCTGGGAGGCCCTGTTTGAATTTATAGTCCCCAGACTCCTAGGTGTCCCTCCAAAAGGGTGGAGGGCCAGCCCTAGCCTGCAGCTTTTTCTGATTCTTCCCAGCCCCCTCTGGACTACACCCCCTCCAAGCCTCCCTCTTGCTGCCTTGCAAAGGGCTTGGCACCCAGACCTGCAGACTGCCCACCCCACGCCCACAGTGGACTGCTCTGGGCCACCCTTGGGCTTCAGGACAGGGGTTCCAGGTCTCAGTATCTGCTGCAGCCTTGGAAGCCAGGTGGCTCCAGGCCCTGTAGACTCCTCGCCCCTGGATAAGAAGGTGGCAGGAAGAAGACCAGAGCGGGGCTCTGCTGAAGCACAGGACCCACACCCGGCCCTTCTTGCCTGTTTCTAAGGAAAGTCCTGCTTCTGTAAATCCGGTTACTTCTGGGGCCTGACTTCTCGCAAGGCAGCCAGATGGCAAAAGATCTCTGATTGAGTTCTCCCAAGTTAGACATGAATCAAAAAGGGAGGCGATGGGAACAGTCTATCCTGATGCTAAGAATCAGGTATTAGGAAGGAAACCCCCAAATCAAGCACAATTAGGCACCAGGCAGGTGGGCCCAAGCGACTCAGTCACTCCTTAATGGTCCCTTTTCAAAGCTGTGTCTTGTAGCATTATGCTGTCACGGAGTGAGGGCCTGCTATGAACTGAGCGCAACGCCAGGTACTCTGCATTCGTTACACGTAATTCTTACAAAGGTCTGCAAGAGAAACAACATGGCAACCACTTTACAGTGAGGTGTCACTTTCAGAGAGGTGACAGCTTGTTCAAGGCTACGCGGCCGGGAGGTAGGATCGCCAGGAATCAGAGAGTGGTCCCTCTGCCTCCCAAGTTGTCTCTACTCTGCCGCTCCCTCTCCGCATTCTCACCTCTTGGGTCTAAAAGAGACCAAACCAGCTGTGAAGCCAGTCCACTGGGATTGGTGCACGTGGCTGTGAAAACCATACATGCTAGTTTTTGTCATTATTCCAATCGACAGCTCTTTATTGAGCGTCTCCTGTGTGTGGACATGACTGTCCTTCGCTTCCCAGACTTTCTTGTGGTTTACAATGATGATCTTCAGACAGGTCATCGGCGCATTTATAGGGATCAGCTCTTGCCTCTATACTTATGTCCCACGCCCTGGTGGTGACCTCATTCTGGAAGAGACTTCCTCTGCGGATAGGCAGTGTTGGTGACGCCCTCTGTTCACAACATCACAGGCTTTGAACGAAGATAGCCATTGGGGGAGCTCAGACTGGTGAGATTTTTAGGAGGTATGATCAATAGGGTTTGGTGACCAGTGGAATAAAGAAGGGAAGGAAATCTAGAATGACTGTCAGGTTCTGGCTGGAGCGACAGAGCAGCAGCGCTGAGATGAGGGAAAGAGGAGAGAGGCAGGTCTGGGAGTGAGAGGAAGATGCCCAAGGCATGCCTAGGAGGCACGGTCTAGGAGACATCTTGGTGAGCACACATATAGGGGGCTCAGGAGAAAGGTTTGAACCAGGGCTGATGACTGGGAGTTGTCGGCGTAGAAGGAGCAGTCATCAGACCATGGGGGAAGCTGCTGGGGAGAGTGTATGGAGCAAGAGGACAAAGGATGTGGAGCCGGGTGTGGTGGCGCACACCTGTAATCCCAGGTCTTGGGAGGTTGAGACAGGTGGATTGCAGGTTCAGGACAGCCTGAGTGACATAGCAAGACTCTCAGCAACCTAGCGAGACCCTGTTGAAAAAAAAAAAAATGGGCATGGTGGCTCACGTTTGTAATCCCAGCACTTGGGAAGTGGAGACCGGAGGATCCAGGTTCGCGACCAGCCTCAGCTACTTAGTGAGGCCCTCCGCAACTTCGTGAGACCCGGTTTCAAAATAAAGAATAAAAAAATAGGGCCAAGGGTGTAGCTCCAAGGTAAAACGCCCCTGGGTTCAATCTCTAGTACCACAATAAATAAATAAATAAATAAATAAATAGGGTTGGGGGTGTAGCTCAGAAGTAGAATGTCCCTGGGTTCAATCCCTGGCGCCACAAACCAAAAAAAGGGCAAAGGATGGAACCCTGAGGGTTGCCAGCATTTAGGGGGTAACCGAAGGCCAGGAACCCCAAAAATAAGTTGAGAAGGAACACATTAGGCAACTTAGTGAGGCCCTCCACAGCTTAGTGAGACCTGTTTCAAAATAAAAAAATAAAATAGGGCTGGGGGTATAGCTCAGAGGTAGAATGCCCCTGGGTTCAATCTCCAGCACACACACACACACAAACCACAAAACAGGAGAGAAGGAATACGTTTCCAGAAGGAAGAGTGATCCAGATGGCCAAATCAGGAGATGACCGGTGAGAAGCGTGCCCGTGGAGTGGAGTGGTGGAACTCCATAATTCAGAATACACGGACAGTGTGTGTAATATGTGCACCAAAGGACTTATGAGACCCACATAAGAACAGATACTGCCATGTAGCAAGGACATGCAGGCTGGGATCTTTTTGCACAATTTTGCCCAAGGCCTCAAAATTTAAGCATGTGTCACCAAAGAGGTAGCAACTTCCTGTAGTCACTACAGCAAGCACACTGGTTATTCTATTACAAGATTATAAGCAGTCACATCGCCACCGCCAATCCCCCATATAGAGGCCTTGAAGTCTCTTAGCTCATCTGCTGCAAGTAAGTTTTGAACTTACGAGTGAGCATGTTTTTGAGAAACGAGGCAGTATCACGGCCACCTGAAAACCGCAGCCACGTTGAAATGGTCTACCAAAGAAAACAGATCCTGCACTGAAATACATTCAGTCGTCAAAGTTGTTTTCTAAAACGCGACGGCACAGAATGCTATTTATGGAGAAGCCAAGTTGACTCCACAGCAATAGGTACATCGGATTCAAAAACAGAATGAGAAACGCAGAAAGCATGTGTAGGTGGAGACTGGTAGGAAATACATAATATATAACAATAATCTGGTGTCTGGTTCTTTGCCCATTTATTCTTTTTTTTTTTTTTTGTACTGGGGATTGGACCCAGGAGCATTCTACCTCTAACCTACACCCCCAGCCCTTTTTATTTTTTTATTTTGAAACAGGGTCTCACTGCTGGGCGTGGTGGCGCACGCTTGTAATCCCAGTACTTTGGGAGGCGGAGACCGGAGGATCCGGGTTCGCGGCCAGCCTCAGCTCTCGCTCTCTCTCTCTGTCTCTCTCTCTCTCTCTTTCTCTCTCTCTCTCTACCTAGTGAGGCCCTCCGCAACTTCGTGAGACCCGGTTTCAAAATAAAGCATAAAAAATAGGGCCGGGGGCGTAGCGCGGAGGTGGAACGCCCCTGCGTTCAATCCCCGGTACCGCAAAAAAAAAAAAAAAGAAAGAAAGAAAGAAACAGGG
>PVJS01043289.1:0-17000 GCA_004027185.1 Glis glis | reverse complement strand
ACACACACACACACAGTACCCAGTGCGCTTCCCTCTACATCCCACCCTGCCCCCCACCCCGTTCAGAATATTGAAACTGGTGTTGATCGCGTCACATAGTACATGGGACTGGCTGAACGGTTTCCTTCGTCTAGTCTTCCTTTTGCACTCCCATCTCTCTCCCCCAGTGCCTTCCACTATTCTCCTGGTCTCTCTCCTCATTCATCTCCAGTCCCTTTTGTTTCTCAGTTTCTCTCTAGCTTCCACATATGAAAGAAAACATAGGACCCTTCACTTCCTGAGACTGCCTAATCTCACTTAGCATAATGTTCTCCGGTCCCACCCGTTTTCCGTAAATGATTTACTTTTGTTCTTTATGGCTGAGCAAAATTCCATTGTGTATATATACCACAGTTTCGTAACCTATTCTCTGTTGACAGACACCTAGGCTGGTTCCACAGTTTGGCTAGTTTCATAAGTTTTACAAAGAAGCCTTTTCATTGTTAAATATTTCTCTCCCCTCTCTCATTTACATATGTATTTCTGTGTATATAAAAAAGAAACAAAAATGTTCATCATAATTATTTCTGAGTGGAGGTGATTTGATTTATTATTCTTTGTCTTTTCTATAAATATTTAAGATTTAGGGGTTTTTTTGCTTCTCTATACTTTTTATAGGCACTTTTTGTGTAAAAATTCTAAAAATATAAAGGCATTTAAGATCCTCAGGTAGACTAAGCAATTGTGCTGAACCTTAAGGATTTTGTAACTTTTGCTAGTTTGTTTCTCCAGAGTGACCCATAGTGACCACACTTCACACTTGTCATTGGATTGTTACCTGTTGCATCTAATATCTTTATATAGGCACCCAGTTATTTAATGCTTTCTTAAAGAATTTGATGCAGATTATATATGCAAAAGTACTTGCAGAATAATATTATTGCAATAGGGAACATTTTAGAATCCCAAGCACATACTTTTAAATTTGCCCCAGTATATATTTTCAAACAAATATAAATTTAATTTCTATAAATGGAAAATTTTATTTTCTGATTTCAATGTGGCTTTTGAGTTTTTTGGCTGCTTTCTTTTTTCTCTGCCAAATTTAGCATTAGTCCCTTTGCTTATGGAAAATAACCTATTTATCCCTTAATTCCCTTGATAAGCCTGAGATTCTCAGATATATTTACAAGAAAGTTATTATGATATTGCTTGGAGAATCTGAAAGGTTTTTTTTTTTTTGTACTGGGGATTGAACCCAAGGGCATTCTACCTCCAAGCTATACCCCCAGCTCTCTTTTTTTTTTTTAAATGTTGAAACAGGTCTCAATAAGTTGCTGAGGGTCTTTCTAAATTGCCAAGGTTGGCCTAGAACCTGCAATCCTCCTGTTTTGCCTCCCAAGTACTGGGATTACAGGCATGTGCCACCACACCTGGCTGAAAGGGTAATTTTAATGAAAATAATACTCCATTTAAGTGATACTCCTTGGGCAGTCTTTCAGTATTTCCCCCAATATGGATCAACCCATGAATTCCCAAAAAAGATTAAAAATACATTTTAAACTTCTTTAAATCTTAAATTAAATGCTTAACTTTCTTTAAATGTGTGACACCATCCATCACAATTTTATATTTAGACACATAATAATGTATATTCTCAGCTTGCTGTCCACTTGTAAAAATGGGAATAGACTTGGAGAAATAAGCAATTTCCCAACAGAAAATTGGAAATTCTGCCAACCAATTCCAGGTGACCTGCTATCAATCAGTGTTAAATTCTCTGGGGCTATTGTTGAAGGGTATTGCTATTAGTGAAGAGCTTCACCTGGTGACTAATGGTATATAACAAATACACTGAAGAACTATGGAAACCCCCTGCATCTGTAATTGTCTCATAACTTTCAGCTGCGACCTTTCCTGCCAATTGAGAAATAAAGTGAGATTTTTACAACCTCCTTGCAGCTCTCTTATTAAAAATCTCTGTTTTTAGAGAAATAGGTGAAATGATTATGCGTGCAATTAAATTTAATTAGCTGACAAAATATTTCTTTGTGACTAAACTGTTTAATGCAGGCATTTGGGAAATAAGTGGCATCATTTAGAGCATGTGTGAGTGTGACAATTATTCCGATTCTGAAGTTAAATAAGTTTAAGTTTGCACTAAAATCTCCTTGTTTGGTATTATTAAGTAATTATGATTAATGTCTGAAATGTAATGTTCCATGGTTATAATTTCCCTTGTTTGCCAGAGTGAGTACATTAGGGATTCATTAAAAATGCAAGCTCTTCAGATACCTGAAACCTACAAATGCAGTCAGGGCTTTATGGAGGAGAGGAAGGATTTTTCAACAAGGAACTATGACTGGGCGAACCAACAGCTGGCAGATACACTATGATGGATTTCTAGCACTGACGCTAAGGTGTAGACAAATGGCTTTGTTCACTGATGTCAAAAAATGGAATCTATTTTGATGTAAAAATCTAATTACAAGGCGTACTTGCCATTCCTCCAGCTCTTAACTATAAAGGCTGAAGCAGGTAAGATCTAAAGCTTGGAAAAATGGCGAATGCTGGTGGGTTAGCCATGGATAGATATGAAGGCAGCTAAAAATCCGACGTTGTCAGAAGCAATCTATCTTAAAGTAGTGAAAATAGCAAAATCAATCAATGGATTGCCTGATCAATCAATCCAGCACTCCTGGAGCACCTGCCTCACCAGGTGGTTGTGAAGATTAGAGGAAATGAAGTATATAAAACACCCAATCTTGTATTTGTTCTATCTGGAAAGTGTCATTTAAAGTGATGCCTTAGAATTCGTTGTGCGGTGGTCAATCAATTGGCCTTTGTCTACTCAGGTGAAATGATGCAGTAAGAACAGTATCCTTCCACCCTTCCATCCCCTGAGGAGGTCATGTCCAACCCTGAGGAGGTTGAGACTGCAAAAGGGTTATTGCCCACAGAAAAGCAGAGCTTGGACTAATAACACGACGAGAAGAAAGACTTGAAGATTTCTTCTTGAACCATCATGAAGCTGTCCCGTGGGAGACCACTGGAAATACAGCGTCAGGGGCACATGGTGGTGATTGCGAGTGAAAACCTAATGTCTAATTCAAATTCAGAGTGAATTTGTAAGGGCTCACTTTAAAAATCTCAAGACATTATCTTTTGGTTTACTAGTATTACCAGCGTTATATAAAATATCTGGTTATGGAATTTATATTTTGAAAGCTGTGCACAGACCCTGAAAACATTATGGGATAAGACATAATAATACATAGGATTTAGGGTAGTAACACTTAATCACAGTCCATCTGTTACCTGAATATATTTCTGCTTTGTTCCTGCAAGATGTAATCAAGAGAACCATGAAGGTCTTAAAACAGGCAACTAAAATGACCAGTGGAATGCTGTGTTCTAAGCACACTGTAAAGATGAGGACTTCATTCTAGAGAGACGAGGTTTTTTTTTTTTTTTTTTTTTTTAGTCAGCAAGGGCTGCTATGATAAAATACCACATGCTGGTGACATAAACAATAGACATTTATTTCTCATAGTTCTGGAGACTGGGAAGTCTGAGATCCGGGTGTCAGGATAGTTGGGTCTTGAGGGCTGTCTTCCTGCTGTGCAGATGGTTACCTTCTTTCTTTAAGCTCATGGGACAGAGAGAGGAAGCTCTAGTGTCTTTTCCTCTTCTTTATAAAGGCACAAATCCCATCACGGAGCTCTATCCTCATGACCTCATATAAACCTAATTACCCCTAAAGGTGCCACATCCTAATACCAACACATTAGAGACCAGAGCTTCAACATCTGAATTTGGGGGAAATGCAAATATTTAGTCTGTAATGAATTTTGAGGGCACATCCTTATAGCTGATAAATCATGACAGATCTATAGGGGGGAACTTCCCAAAGAGTAGGACCAGGATCCCCCTTGCCACCATTTCATAGCTTGAGAGAGGTAGGAGTCCATAAAAGGCAGTACTAGTACAAGAAACGATGAAGATGGAGCCCGCTTTAACAGACAGTATGAGAGAGTGGAGAGATGATTCCACAAGGGATCAGATTTGCTTTACAGTCCTAACTCATCACCCTGGACCATATTTATTCAACTCTCCAAAAACTCAGTTTCCTTACGTGAAAAATGGAAATTGTAAAGTTTTGCCTAGCTCACAGGAAGGTTATAAAAACAAAATTGTATAACGTTTATGAAAGTGGTACCAAATGACAGGCGAGCAGAAGAAATTATTACCATCTATGTTAGTTTCCTATTGCCCCTATAGCAAATGGCTATACACTTATTAGCTTTAAACAGCACAAAATTATTACTTTACAGATCTGGAGGTCAGAAGTCCAAAATGCATTTTATGGGACTAATGTTCCTTGGCTTGTGGCCCCAAATCATCCAGCCTCTGTTTCCATTGTCACAGTATCTTCTAGGAACCTGACACTCTTGCCTTTCTCTTATTAGAACCCTTTGTGATTATATTGAGCCCACCCAGATAATCCAGGTTAATCTTCCCACCTCAAGGCCTCAATTTAATCATCTCTGTAGTCACTATCTCATACTGTCTGTGATAATGGGTTCCGTCTTCTTCATGTCTTGTACTAATACCTCCTTTTATTGACGTATAACTCTCTGAAGCTATGAAATAGTAAGGGGATCCTGGTCTTACTCTTCTGGAAGTTCTCCTCTCTATACTTGTCATGATTTATAAGGGTTAAGGATGTGCCCTTAAAACTCATTACAGACTGAAGATTTGCATTGCCCTCAAATTCATATGTTCACAGGTGCCAGAGATGAGGATGTGGACATGCTTGTAGGGTAGAGGGAGCATTGTCTGACTACAACATTACTCCATGAGATCATTCAAGTGGTTAGTCTAAGCAATTGAGGGAAAGAATCAGAAATTATCAGAGATGTTTAGGAGTACAAGACTGGATTTTCTTTTCTAAAATTAACCTGTATTCTGGGAAATCAAAATTAGATAATTAATGGGTGGCAGAGTTGCATGGATTAATTAAGAATATGGTTTTGGGTTACTTTCTACTGTCATTAAACACAAGATGGCTTGTCTTATGTTTTAAAAGTTCCCTTAAAATACTGCTTGAAGATTACTCATTATATGTATGTTCTATAGGCCAAGGCACTTCATGTTTACTAATGAGATGGGACACCAATCAAGAAATAACAGGCTGCTTCTTTCTAATGCTGCTTCCAATTATTTTTCTATCTTTACTGCCAAACAAGCCATATGCTCAGGTCTATGGCTAGAAAGCCCGGCTTTACCTGTCTTCAGAAGGGAAGGCTTGTGTTTTCGTATTTGAAGGAATTACAAAAATGTGGCCCATTTTGAATCCTTGAATTTTGAAGGTAAAGGGGATAACTGTGCAATTTGAAGTTGTTCTGGTATTGTCTTCTAGACTTGTCAAGGGATAATAAAACCAACCAGATGCACAATTCAATCTGAAACCCTAGCAGGAGTGTTGTAGGATCTCTCCCAATGAGAACAGAGACTCTGAAAGAATAGGATAGCAGTCATGTTTTTGGTGGAGGGGGGTCATAAGCATTTTGAATATATTTTCCTTGAGGATGTAGACATCGCGGCCTACCTTATTACTGAGGGACTTCATCAGGAGGCACAGTGACATGATTGTGCTTGAGAAGAGACAATGAATGATCCACAGTGAGCCTTCAGTGTCGCCTAAAAAGTAAGCTCACTGGCAACCCAGCAGGAAGTAGAGAAAGAAGACCAGAGAAGGGGGCTTCCTCGTGTTTCAGTTCTGCTTCATATATGGACTAAATGCAAAGGAGACAGCTTTCAAATTCAGGATCCTCCAAAATAAAAAAGGAAAGTTAAGCATGGTGGAAGCTCAGATAATCCTCCATTACTGGATTCTCCATGAGTTGTCTTATTGGCTTGTCTTCACATGGGCAGTACATGGAGCTCTCTAGTGGCTTGACCTGATTCTGAGTTCAGAAGACCATGCCTCCATAGAAATTCTGATCTCTCAGTTCTAACCCTGCTCCTCCAACACCCCCTCTGAGTCTCACAAACAACCCCATGACTCAATGGTTCTTTGATTGCCACTCATACACTAACTAGGTCTGCAACCAGGTCGGCCTACAGTACACATCCTCGTTTTACTATCTTGCATCTTCTCAATTCCCCTTTAAATCTGTTCCAGATGTAACTTCCACTAGGAAGGCTTTTCCCAAGCCCAAGACCTCCATCCTCACTTCTAAAATGCTTCACTTGACAGTTTGTGCTTGTTTGTATCTTAACCATTTTAATGAAAGTGTTTATTTACTATCTCTTGAACCACTTAGTCTGTGAGTATTTTACCAATGAGGAGTGTGACTCTGTCCTCTCTCTGTTATATCCAGTGCCTAACATCAGGGGTAACACATAATAGGTGCTTTATGAATATGTAAATGGAAGAAGAAATAAATGGGTGCCTGAGAATGATTGCAGTCTGAGGTCATGTTGCTGAAACATAACTGGGCAACTCTTAGAACGATGCCTGTTACCATGAGATGAGAGTCGAGGACAGCAGAGAAACTCAATACTGCTTAAAACTAAGTGACTCATAATTGTCCCTAATTGGGAGAAGCCACAGGTAAGCCTGTTGGCAGTGATAAGCTTATCTGAAAGATGAAGATGATGTCTATCCCTCCTGGTTTTCGAGAGCAATAGTCAAGTGAGATGTTTACTTTGAAAAGTGATGCCACACATTAATAATATCAATGAACATCTTGTGTTGGACCCTTATGTGTCGGGTGCCATGTGAAGGACACTGGAGCAGAGTTTATTTCTTAGAACCACCTGCTTCCATTTACAGAAGACGAGCTGGGATTAGAAAGTGAAGGGACTTGCTGAAGGCTGCAAAGCTGGCACGAGGCTTAGCTGGGGATCTGAACGTGGCTGCTTTTACCCTAAAGCTATGCTTCTAACCACTATGCTGTCCTGCAGATCTGGTCATCTCAAAGGCCTAAAATGCTTTGGCCATCCTTTTTATTTTTGATATGCACTCAAGTTAGAGTCTCCATAGTAACACCGGGGTAGGGGGAAAGATCATTGTAACAGCCAACAGTGACAGGGTCATCCAGACGTAAAGCAAGATTCATATTGTGTAATCCTATAAAATGTAAAGCCATGTTGATGGAAGGAAACGGCCAGTCCAGGGGGAGAGAGGGACCGTATTAAACTTCCTACAGCCTAGCGTCTGCCACCTTTCAATGCCATTTCATATCACTCTCCAGACTTATCACATCACAACTGTGTTAATCCCTTTCGTGATCCTTGCATTTATCAGATCTTTCTGTCTCTGGTCTTTCGTGCCTACCACTTCTACCTTCTGGAACTGTCTTCTCATAGATCTTTAATTGTCTGGATTATTGCCACCCTTTGTGCCTGGAGCATAGTAGACAATTAATAAAATATTTTAATAAAGGAAAGAAACAAAGGCAGATGAACTGCTGTCTTATTTAGCACCATTTTTATGCTGGTTTGCTTGTCGGTCTCTCTCCACTACTGCACTTTGAGATATTACTGCTGCTAAGCACATGCCTTTCCCCTCCATTACATCTGTAGAAGAGGGAGAGAGGAAGTGAACCAATATTAATTATTTGAACATTGTTGATGCATCAGGTTTTACGTATTATTTCACCTTAAGGCCTCAAAACATCACTTTCAGCAGTTTGCAAACATGAAATTTGAGGTTCAGAGATGTTGTTGGTGTAGTTACAACTATTAAAAGATAAAACTAGGGGGAAGCTCACCAAGTGTTGTGTGCATGTATGTCCCTATCACTCTGAACTTCATTATGATGTGAGACCACAATGCACCAATAGGTATATTAAAAAAGAAAACATAGAACTAGCGTTGTAACACAGGCCCATCTGACTCCAGCAGTCATCTTTTCACTACACCAGAGTGACCCGTATCAATGAAATTACTAGAACAGTTTACCATGGAAGAGAAGAGGTAAAGGAACAGGGACTAATGTTAGGAAATGTTAAGAAAGATGTTCACATCAGGCAGACCTGAGTTTCCTCTCTTTGGCGCACCCCCTTACCTATTGTGGGATAATTGGGTCAGCTGTATGGCCTTTGTGGACAAAATCTGCCTTCATAGATTGTTAAAAGAGCAGGAGAGAAGGTGGTATTTTAATAGTAAATAAGTTATTCTGGCAACGCAAAAGTCCAACTTTTCTGTTCGTAAAGTTAGTGGTACAGTAATTATGACATAGAAGTACGAACATTGGTCAACCAAATACTTCACAGTGGGCTTCAGGTACCAAGGATTGATACATGGGAAACAAAACGAAACAAAGCAAAACAGAAAACTGAGGGTAGAGAAGACTGAGAGCAATCCCATGCTACCCCTGGTTGCCATCTTGGGCTAGCAGAAGCAGAGGGACACCTCAGTTACCTTATTGAGCATTGAATCCTACCGCACTGTGTTTTCTTTGAGCCCCTTCGCTGGTGGTAATACGGAAGGGGCAGGGTACATTGGTTTTGGAGTCAGGCAGACGTGCATTTGATTCCCAGGTGGATCATATGCTTTTCAGCTGATTGACACCTGGGCCTTCAAGCTAAATTCTCTTACCCTCGATTTCTTTAACAAGAAACAAAGGTATCTTATGCGAGACTTGTGTGAACCAACCTTACTAATGCTACAAAATGCTTTGCACAGAGAAAGTGCCTTGTAGAATGAGCTATAGTTACAGTTAATAGTAATACTAGTAATAACAGCAATAGTAACCTGCTGTAATGATAAAGATATTAGAAATAATAATGCTGCATTATTCTGTATATAATATGTAATCGTTAAATAGAACTAATTGTAATTTGTTTTTCACAAGGTGGTAAAGTACATAAAGAAAAATGATTCACTCGAATTGTATACTTTTTATGTGCTTTATCTTAAAAGGAGACATTAGTCTTCTAATAGATATTTAGTACAGTTATGGATTGTGTTGTCTTCCTTCATTTGTTTGAATAATTACCTTATGACTGAGACTTATAGAAACCTGATTAAAAATCACCAATAATACTGCTTCTTTCCTGCTCTTCATGTTATTTAATAAGGTGTGAAAAACAATTATATCTATTAATAAAAGAGCTGACTCTGAGCAGCTGAGCAGTTGGTATTATTACTTTTTTTTCTCACCTGGGTTTTCAAGATAATCAATGGCCATTTTTGTAACAGTGAATAATTGAGTTCTCCTATGGAAACCTGAAAATAGAGAAAAGAAAAAGAAAAGGAAAAGCAACTTGAAAAATTCAGGAGTCATACATCTGGGTTCTGCATACTAACCTCAATCTCTGCCCGAGGGTACCGCCACTCCTTCCAATCTGGATTCCAGTTGCCACCCTGACGGCTTTCAGGAGAGCAGGAGTTGGGACTCAGACAAGCATCTCTGCTAAGAACACTTACAAGGCATTTAAGGCAACCACTTATCAGAATCAGATGTTTCTAAAGTGGTGTTTGTCATTGGAGACATTTAGATTTGTTCTAATGACAAAGAAGAATGTGGTTAAATTAATCAAGTAATAGCCAAAGTTTTGCTTTGGTAAGGAAATTAAACTCTTGATCTGGGAATCAGATGAAGAGTACATGTAGATAGAGCTGTATCTCTGTGACCACTGGAAAAGTGTGTTGGAGAAGAATAACAATAAGTGGTCCCATAGAAGACTGAATCCAATTGAGGATTTAAAAGGCACACTCATTCTAATATCATATCATCTTTACATCTATCTATCTATCAATCATCTATTTATCTATCATCTACCATCTTCTATATATCACAAAATATGGAGGCAAATCTAGACCATTCTCATTTAACTAGTCTTTGAAATTCCAATTGTTTTTTTCAGAACTGGGGATTGAACCCAGGGACATTCTACCTCTGAGCTACACCCCAGGCCTACTTTTTATTCTTTATTTTGAAACAGGGTCTCTCTAAGTTGCGGAGGGCCTCACTAGGGCTAGCTGAAGCTGGCTTTGAACCTGCCATCCTCCTGTCTCAGCCTCCCAAGTACTGGGATTACAAGTGTGCGCCACCACGCCAATTTTGAGTACCAGTGATGTAGAGTCAAGGCTTCAAAAATTATCTTATGGCCCCAGGCCTATTGTTAATTAGATAATCTTCTTAGTCACTGTCTTAAACTAAGACAAAGTTTCTCACTTATCACAGTGAAAGAGGTAATCAGGCCCAGTGTGCTACATAAAGTGTGGGCTGAGGACCAGGGGCATCAACATCACTTGGAAGTTTGTTAAAAATGCAAAATCATGGGTTCCACATCCATCCTATGACCCAACAATTCCACTTCTTGTTATTCATCCATGAGAAATACAAGATATGCCCATGAAAGGGAAGGATGTTTATAATAACTTTATTCATGAAAGCCTAAAACTGGAAACAACACAAATGTCCATCAACAGGTGAATGGACGTATAAATCGTGACATTTTCATAGCTAGAGTATTAGTCAGCAGTAAAAAAGGAATGGACTCCTGATGTCCACAGCAACATGGATAAATCTTAAAACATCTTGAGCAAAAGATGCCAGGCAAAAAAGTGTGCATATTGTGTATTTCATGTGCATGAAGTTCTAGAACCGGGAAAATAAGTCAATGTGATAGAGGTTGGAGCGTTGTTTGCTGGGTGGGGGGTAGGGTAGATGAGAGGGGGCACTAGGAACTTTCTGGAGTAAAGGGAATAGCCTATATCTTAATTGGAGTGGTAGTTATAAAGGTGTACACATTGTTAAAATATATCAAAATGTACTTAAAAATATGAGCATTTAATTCGGTGTAAATTAAAACTCAATAAAAATAACTCCTAAGGAACTGTGCCAGGCCTCCTACTCGCCATCTCAGAAGGTAATGTGAGATCGGAGTCTGCAGGAACTTCCTAAGATTTTACAACCTTTAGGAATTCTCCACTGTACCCTCACATGTGTGATCTCCATATTGAATAGCAATCTAAACCCCATATGAGAAACAGATCAATGACTCGTCACAGGGAGCAAAAAGTAGCTAGAGAGCATGGTCCATCCATGACCAAACACACTTTGTGAGGAAATTGAGCATTAGCCATCATTTACAATCTCCCAGTTCCCATGAGAAATTTTGTTTGTTTTCAAATTCTCTTAGTAGGACTTGGTCCAAATTAAGAATGGTTTACTTTTGATCAATTCCCATTATGACCCAGTAGCTATTGCCATTAAGTCTATCAGATCGAGTACCTTCCTTCACCAAGCACTAGTTTAAATACCTACTGCTCATTTAGTAGGGTCTTTAAAGAGGTGAAAAGTAGGCATGGACATGACACTGCAGAGCTAGGCGATCCCTGCGGTCAAACAGCCTTACACCAAGGGTATAAGTGTGCATATTGTGTATTTCATGTGCATGAAGTTCTAGAACCGGGAAAATAAGTCAATGTGATAGAGGTTGGAGCGTTGTTTGCTGGGTGGGGGGTAGGGTAGATGAGAGGGGGCACTAGGAACTTTCTGGAGTAAAGGGAATAGCCTATATCTTAATTGGAGTGGTAGTTATAAAGGTGTTATAACTTTATAAAGTTATAACTTTATAAAGTTATAAAGTTATAAAGGTATAAGTACCCTTGGTGTAAGAATGGGCAACTGACTTAAATCAAGTTCACCTTTGCACGCCTTGGCCTCATCTCCTTAATGCCAGTCAAATAATATTTTCATGGGATTACATTGGTATAGTCCTTGCTATTAGAGGATTTGTAGTCTATTTAAACATGACTGTGTGCAAAAGCTAGAGATTAATTAGAACATAAAGAGACAGAAAAATAGAGAAAAGAGATTTAATATTTAAGCATCTACTATGTGACAGAAACTTTTCTGTGCTTAATTTTCTTAACTATCTAAATTGATGTTGCTAATCCCATATCATAGTTGATAAATCTGAGACTCAGGTTTCCATGACTTACCTAAGGTCGTAATGATGGAAGAACCCAGGTATGTCAGGCTCAAAGTCTTTACATGATACGAGACTGAATCATTTTATCCTTCCTTTCTTCCTTCCTTCCTTCCTTCCTTCCTTCCTTCCTGCCTTCCTGCCTTCCTGCCTTCCTGCCTGCCTGCCTGCCTGCCTTCCTTCTTCCTTCCTTCCTTCCCTCCCTCCCTCACTCCCTCTACCCCCTCTCCCTCTCTCTCTCTTTCTCTTTCCTTCCTTCTTTCTTGTGGTGCTGGGAATTGAACCCAGGAGCATTCTACCTCTGAGCTACACCCTCAGCCCTATCTTTTAAAATTTTGAAACAGGGGTTTCACTAAGTTGATGAGAGCCTCACTACTTGCTCAGGCTGTCCTCGAACCTGTGATCCTCCTGTTTCAGCCTCCCAAGTGCCAGGATTACAGGCATGTACCACTATGGCCAGCTAGAGACTGGATCATTTAAAATCTTCTGAGGAAGTGAGAAAGTACTCAACAGACCAAATTGCCTTTCCTTGTTTTCTGCAAGGAAAACGATTTCAAAGCCACTCTGGGGTTTCCAGTATGGAGTGGAATTGGCATGAATCACTAGGACAGGGAGGAGAGAGGCAGACGGAGAAGACAGGATGTGAACGAGGCGCATTTATCTGGCCTTTTACTTTCTTTTTTTTTTTTTGGCATTCACTATTAGTGACATAGAACTTCTAATCAAGCATTTAATGCTTTATTTTTGCCACTCAGTAAAAGGCTTTTCATTTCAATTCGCCTCCTAGGTGTTCTGTGTCAGGCAATTACTCTACCAGAAAGTTTTCAACGTCTAAGAAATTAAATGGGCGGTTCTTAAAGCAACACTTGCTTGAAAGCATAATTGTAGTTAAGTAATAACAATCCGAGCCCACGAATCAGGTTTTCTTCTTTCCTCAGCACCCAGGGCTCCTTCCATTACTGTTAGTGTGTGTTCCTGGTGCACAAGAAAGGAAACGGGGGCTCATAACCAGAGCAATCACCCTCGCGCTCCAGAAATGAGAGAGGCTGCCTAACTAGATCATATTAGGGTTAGTTAAACCCCCTTTATTTTGCTAGATTATTTGCTTAGTTTATTGCATTTTGTGTGTGTGTGTGTGTGTGTGTGTGTGTGTGTGTGGTATTGGGGATTGAGCCCAGGGGTGTTCTACCTCTGAACTACACCCCCAGTCCTATTTTATTTTTTATTTTGAAACAGGGTCTCACTAAGTTGTTGAGGGCTCACTAAATTGGTGAGGTTGGTCTTGAACCTGTGATCCTCCTGTCTCAGCCTCCCAAGTACTGAGATTATAGGCATGTGCCACCACGCCTGGCAGTTTATTGCATTTTTATGGTTGGCAATAAGATTACATAAGCTTCAGTGCACCAAAGGACCCAGATAGGATCCCAGAAGTGCTTAGCAGGGAGTTCTGGGGCTGTAGATGGTGTGATTGGCATTAATGATGTGGATTCCAGGATTTCCAAGGACATTCAGACCCCCAGCCTGACCAACACAAGACAGACAGCACAGCCTCTCGTCAGGCCTGGACTCTGCTCGGGTGGTGTTTAAAGGGATCCTTGGTGAGTCATTTTGTAACATTGTGGGAGGCAGAATTCTGAAGATGTCCCTAGATTCTCATCGTCGGGTTTTTCAGTCAAACATGAATCTGGGTACTCCCATGAAGGCATTTGAGGATGGAATTAAGATTACCAATCAGCAGACTTTAAAATGGGGAATTAACCTGAAGTTTTGGGGTGGGTCCAATGTAAACACACGAGCCCTTGAAAGGAAGCAGAAGAGTCAACATATAGGGGAGCTGTGTGCCCCATCTGGAGAAAGGCCTCTGGCAGCTCATGGTGGCCCCAGCTGACAGCCACCAAGAAAGACCTCAGTCCTACAACCTATGGAACAGAATCCTGCCAACAACTGAATAAACCTGAAAACAAATCCCGCTCTAGGGACCACAGAAAGGGACACGTCCCTGCGGACCTCTTGATTTACCACCTGAGATGCTAAGCAGAGAAACCAGCTAAGCTCACCAGATATTTGATCTATAGAACCATGATATAATAAGTATTCTTTTAAACTACCACATTGCGATGATTTGTTACGGGAGCAATTGAAAATGAATACAAACCTCTTGTAAAGGGGAACTGAGGAATCCCCCTGTGGTATTTTCAGACCCACTTGTTCACATTTTAGAATGAGGCAGTGTCTTTGGACAATTGGTCATTTTTCAGAGATTCCTGTTAAGGGCATTCATCTTGTTCAAGGGTGGGAAGAGTCATGAAACATACATCTTACCATTCTTGTTTCCAACATTTTCCCCCTCTGCAGACTCTGAAGGTTAGCTCTCCAAGTAAGGACAGTGGGTGCTTCAGGAAGTTTCTAGAATATCATTATTTGATTGATCCAGTACAATAAGTAAAAGACATCCTGTTTGTTTTCTAGAATGCTGTTCTTACAACCACACACTGGGTGGCGTAACACAGCAGAAATGTATTATCTCACACTTTTGGAGGCCAGAGTCTGAGATCAAAGTGTTGTCAGGGCCACGTTTTCTCTGAGGCTCTTGGGTACTTTGCCTCCTTGCTTCTTTCCAGCTTCTGGTGGCTGCTGGCAGTCCCTGGCATCCTTGACTTGAAGACAGATCACTCCAACCTCTGCGCTCTGGTCAAATGGCATTCTCTATTTGTCTTCCTGGGGGAGTCTCCTCTCTGTATGTTCATGTCCAAATCTCCCTTTTCTTATAGGGGCACCAATCACCGGATCCGGGCCCTCTCTAATCCACTATGACCCCACCTTAACTTGACAAATGGCCTCTGCAAAGACTCTATTCCAAAATAAGGTCACATTCCGAGGTTTCAGGTAAGTATGAATTTTTTGGAAGACATTATTCAACCCCGGATAGATGTGATATCTGTCGTCTACTTTAACTCTGGAAAGAAAAATTAAGCACTAAGAAAACATTGAAAATGTTCAAATTCATGGTGGCTTCCTCAGTTAATACTTCAAAAGTTTAATCTATTGTTTCTGTCTATGTGGTACCAAGTCAAAGTGAATGAGATTTAACTCTTCAACTTAAATCTTTTATATACATATATAAAGTTGAAGATTATATATATTATATATATGGTGCTACTGGGGATGAAACCCAGAGACATTCTACCTCTGAGCTACATGCCAAGTCCTATTTTATTTTATTTTTAAATTTTGAAACAAGGTCTCACTATGTTGCCCAGGCTGGCCTCTAACTTGCTATCCTCCTCTCTCAGCCTTTCAAGTACTGGGATTATAGGCATGCACCATCATGCCAGCCTAATTTCATAATATTTTAAGGAAAAAGAACAAAAATTATGTTTCAATTATGTCAGCAAACAAGAAAGTAACTAGTTTGGAGTTATACAGTGTTGGATTTGGAAGTTCTTATGATCTCCACCTCCCAGAGATCATTAGAACTCTTCTAAGACAGTTCTTCTCTGCTCTCATAAACACACACACACACATACATACACACCACACACACTCACACACACACACACACACACACACACACATACATATGTTGGTCTGATTGAGCTACATGGGAGGGTATGAAAGGAGAGCACTTATAATACCAAAGGATTAATTAATGAGAGGTCTTTCACGCAGATACAATGTATTGAACATTTGGTTAATAGTCCAAAAGTCCATGCACAGACAATTTTTATTGTGGAAAAATCAAGCATACCTCAACAAGTTACATGTGTCTACATGCTTAATTTATGTAGGCTTTATTATTTTAGGTTCCAATATTTAGATAACTGGAACTAAAACTTTCATCATCCCTGGCTATTCAATATTTTATATTTGTCTTCACATTCCATGATACACCAATCCACAATAGATTAACATATTTAACATATTTTCAACTTTTGTTCTACTCTCAAAATGCTGTGTATATACTTTACTAAAATGTTTCAAATTGTCCTTTGCTAGCAAAGGTAGTATTAAAAAAAGTTAAGTGGATGCCCTCTATTTAAAGGTCTGCTGAAGCCAGGAAAAGTTCATGGTGCCCTGGAGGAACAGCTGGTCTCTGCTCTGTGTTCAATGACCCTGGATCCTGGCTTGCCTAGTTTCATCAACTTCTGCATTTGTATCCACATCCTCATTCGGGGTCTTGTTCCCATTCCATTCTGATTTTACCTAATCCCTTCAGAGGATTCACTAATCAGACCCCTCTGGGCTCCAGGACCTTTACCTCTACCTACCTCTAGTCTTGCCATCTTCCAATCTAGTCCCAAACTTAAACCAAAGAAATCTGAGAAGTTAATCCGATCCTCTAACTCCTGTTGCATTCAACTTCATTGACTTGCCTTGTGATTTCTTCATGGATTGTCTCTGTTTTCATCCTTTGTGCTCATCTGTGATCCCATCCCATACTGCAGACCTGAGGTTTGACCTGTAGCTGCTCCCCAGTTGTTTTATGCTCCTTCTTACTGCTAGGCCTTGGTACATTTCCTATTATTTTTTCTCCTTGATACTTTCTTTCTTTTCCTCTATACATTCATCAAATGTTTGCTATTGACTTAAATGTCTTAGTTTCTAGGTAATATGTTCTGATCTCTGAGAATTTTATTAGGAAACGTTTTTGTTCCTACATCATCATAAACTTTATTTAGTGCATGAATCTGAGCATCATTGCTATGCTTTGAATGTGGTTTGTTCCCTAAAGAGTCATGCCTGGTTCTCAGTGAGGCTGGGTTGAGGTGGTGGTACCTTTAAGAGGTGGGATCAGTGGGAGGTCCCTGGGTCATTGGAGGCCTGGCCCTTGGTAGTTCTCATGGGGCCCTGAGTTAGTTGTCATGGGAGGTGTATTGGACAGGGTTCTCTAGATTAACAGAATACACAGAATGAGTATATTTGAAAAAGGGATTTATCAGATGGGCTTACAGTTTGAAGCAATGTAGTCCCAGGTTCTGACTGCACGTGGAGAGTCAGAGGAACCAGTAGCTGGTCGAACGGTCTAAGAGCTGGAGTCTTAGGATCGGAGCAACCACTAATTCAGTC
>PVJS01043288.1:0-17131 GCA_004027185.1 Glis glis | reverse complement strand
GAAGAAGAGAAAGAGGACACACACCTGGTTGAAGAAAAACAGCATCACTGATACTCAGAGCTATATCTAGACAATTCCAGTTAAATGAGTGATTTAATATCTAAACCCTTGAACCAGGCTCTCTGGATTTTAATCTTGGTTATGAAATATGATAGCTGTATAGGCTTGAGCAAGGCAGTTTACCTCTATGTTGTTTAGTTTTCTCACCTGTAAAATGAGAACTCATTAATTTATCTCATATTGTACTTAAAACAATGCCTGAAAATTTGTGTGTGCTATGTGTTAGCTTTTTAATTATTTCCATCTGAGCCTATCTGGATTTGGTAGGCCAATATCCTGAGAGAACTCCTAGCAAGAGAATCCACATTCATTTGGCACTTGTTCCAGTCCCCAGGATAATCTGAGCACCCTAATGAGCTTTCCTATATGGTGGGAGGAGAGTAATTGGCTTAGGTCATTTATGTCACTTGTTTTTGGCTCCTCAGAGTAGAAGGAAGGTCCAGGTAGTGATATCTTTAAGGCAATTGAGTGTGGTGGAGTCCCCTGGAGAGTTTGTGGTGGTCGATGGGCATCTGGTTTGAAGGCTAGCTGGTCACCCACCCTATTAAAGGCTTAAGACTATGAAATAGACAGCAATGGTTCTCTCTTTCTGACATGACTTCCTACTGACTTGGGCATCTTCAGAATTGACTTGGCAGAGGCTATGGCAGTAGCTCCATTCAAATAATTCATATTGAAATAATGGGCCACTTAGGCCACATAGTAGTTTCTAACATTCAGAGTCCCTAGGCAGTAGTGACTTCAGCCAGAGCAAACTTTCATGTTGGAATGGTTCTTTCTAGGCACCTTTCATACCTGAGTTTGCAGAGTACTGCCTCAACCAGCTGCAGCAGTAAGGGATGACTGGGAGAATTTATAGGCACTGATAAGCATCACTGAAGATTTCTAGAAATATCTCTAGATAAATCTCTAGAAATATCTAGAAATATCTAGAATTTTCTAGAAACATTCTAGAAATATCTAGAAACATTCTAGAAATATTATAGAAACATTCTAGAAATATTCTAGAAGTATCTAGAAATATTCTAGAAGTATCTAGATTTCTAGATTTCTAATATCTAGAAATATTTCTAGAAATATCGTCTAAAAGGTTGAACTTCTTTAGGGGGAGTTTCCCACAGTCAGGCTCCAGCTCTTTCTCAGGTCCATGCTTGTCTTGTTGCCAGGGAACTGCTTTAGTTTACAAATGAATTCCAGAATGTGATAATCACCTGTGAAAACAAATGGGGTAAAGATGGAAGAAATGAAGCCGGGCGTGGTGGCGCACGCTTGTAATCCCAGTACTTTGGGAGGCGGAGACCGGAGGATCCAGGTTCGCGGCCAGCCTCAGCTCTCTCTCTCTCCACTTAGTGAGGCCCTCCGCAACTTCGTGAGACCCGGTTTCAAAATAAAGTATAAAAAATAGGGCCGGGGGTGTAGCGCGGAGGTAGAATGCCTCTGGGTTCAATCCCCGGTACCACACACAAAAAAAAAAAGATGGAAGAAATGACTGTTGAAATGTGTTTACTCCTCTCTGAATTCCTTATTTTGGTGACAGAACTTGCATATAATGTCAGATAGGCCATCAGATTGTGGATAGGAACATTAGCCTTAAAGGGATCCTATACTGCGAAGAAGATAATTAGGATTTGGAAAAGTGGCCAGTGGGTGAGGATGGCAGATATAGAGTTTTATATAGAGAAAGGGATACAGGAAACGTGTTTTTTTTTTTGTGTGTGTGTGGTACTGGGGATTGAAACCCAGGGATATTTCTACCTCTGAGCTATACCCTCAGCCCTTTTTATTTTTTGTTTTGAAACGGTCTCACTAGGGTGCTGAGAGTCTCACTAAGTTGCTGAGGCTGGTCCTGAACCTGTGATCCTCCTGTCTCAGCCTCCCAAGTACTGGGATTACGAGCATGTGCCACCACACCCAGCTAGGTAACATGACTTTTAAAGGCAAATTTTGAAGCGGGGCATGGTGGCACACACCTATAATCCCAGTATTTGGGAGGCTGAGACAGGAAGATCGCAGGTTTGACAACAGCCCCAGAAACTTAGGCCCTCTGCAACTCAGTGAGATGCTGTTTCAAAACAAAACAAAACAAAATAAAATAATAGGGCTGGGGGTATAGTTCAGAGATAAAAGGCCCTTGGGTTCCATCCCCAGTATAAATAAATAAATAAATAATAGAGTCAAAGTTTGAGACTTTAATCATAATAACAAGATCAGCTATTGTGTATGCAGTTTCCATGTGTTATGTTTCATTTCATTCCCACAAGAACTTGTAAAGCAGATACTAATATTATTTCCAGTTTACAGATGACAGATGGAGGCCTAAAGAGGTAAATGAACTTACCTGAGTTCATATAGCTAATTTGGTATAGACTTGGGAGTGGCACTCAGGTAAGTATCATTTAAGTCTTACCACAGTGCTTTGAGAGAGTTGCTATTACTATCCTACATTTACAGATGAAGAAATAGAAACATAGGAGTTGAAAACCTTGCCTATTTAATTAACAGTAAGAATGGTGTTCTTATCCACTATAGCATAAACAAAAGGCACAGTATGTGAGGCAAAAGGAAAATTCTAAAGCAGAGATGGTACAGAATTGAAGATGAGGAATGGATCATTGAGAGGCCAAGGTATAAGTAGCATCTACCAGGGACTGATGGTGGTAGACGGGTTTGATTAAACCATATATAGGTTCTTGATTTAGCTTTTTTAAATCACTGAATGAGCTCTATCATCTAAATGGGCTTTAAGGTAGATCCTGACATTCCATAGCACCTTCTGAAGAAGTTGACTGATTTGTATGATTAGTGAATATCATCTATCAGTTCATATGTAAAGTTTAATTTGTGACTTTGCCCTTAATCTTGAAACAAAATGGCAGCTAGTAAGAGTCCATCAAATATTAACCCTGTAAATCACTATATGTAGTAGGTCCAACTACCTCTTCCATCTCATCTATGGCTGCATTTCACACTCTGATTTATCCCCTCCTGATGGACTTCTTACTGTATTTTGAATACTAAAAGTTCATACTCGCCCATATGCCCAATGCCTAAGAAAGTGTTTGGTACACAGTGAGCAGTTAATATTGTTGAACGATGAGAAGCCCCTGGTATAAAAGAAAGAGATAGGATACTAGGCACAGGTGGAAGAATTTACCTTAGCTAGGAGGAATGATAGTTCTTTTATTATAACAGGAAGAAAGGAGGATAAGAACTTCCAAAATAGCAAACAGTTAAATAGGGCTTACCATGTGCCAGGCACCATTCTAAGTGCTTTACATATGTTAATTTAATTTTTCATACTTCTACTGTTTCATTGTAATTATACATCATAGTGACATTCAAAGTGATACATTCATGTATGCACACATCTCTTTTCGTGGTTCCCTCCTAACCCCACCACACTCTACCCCTCCCTCCCTATACATATTAGTGATATTGGTTGTGATAATTTTACATATGAACATAACATTACTTGAACTGTTTCTTTCCTCAATCTTCATTTTTCTCCTCCTTACCTCCCTCCCCCAAACTCCTCCACTATTCTACTGGTCATTCTCCTCATTTATCTGAAGTCTCTTTTGTTTCCTATTTTCTCTGTAGCTTCCACCTATGAGAGAAAACAGCCAAATAATGGAACAAAATTAGCTGTCTGTCAACAGATGAATGGATAAAGAAAATGGTATGTACACACAATGGAATTTTAGTCAGCTACAAAGAAGAACAAAATTATGTCATTTGTAGGAAAATGGGTAAAACTAGAGAATATTATGCTAAGTATGATCAGCCAGTCTCAGAAAGTCCAGGGTTGTATGTTAATGTTAATTTTATGACCCCATTAACCCAGTTTTATAGAAAACAAAAAGCACAGAAAAGATATGTGGTTCGACAAAATTACCACAGGTAATAAGTGGTAGAGATGGCTCTTAACTAAAAGGGCACACTCAGGTGAAGGTGGCTTTTATGTTTGTAATCATGAAGCAGTGGGCATTTATGTCTAATAGTTTAAATTTTCTCTGTAATCTGTGCAGAGAGGGAGGAGAATAGAGTCAAGGGGTGGAGGTTTGGGAATAATGGAGAAAATGTGAAGTCGTCTATGGAGAGTGGGAAGTTGAAATAATTAAAGGCATGCATTAAGATTGCAGGTGGTGGTGTGTACACAGATGGGGATGGCAGTCATGAGCACATCTGGTCCGAGCCTTCCTCTTATATAGCTTTGTCTAGTAGTGATTGAGCACTCTGATGCAGGCATGGTGAAAATGGGCATTAGCATTCATTCAGATTGTGCCAGATGGTTGGGATCAAATGACAGAAAGACAAGGGTGTTTAGGACGTTGATAAGAATCATTGAAGGGATGGTTGGAGGGATCTAACCTGAATAAAAAGCAAGGTAAAGAAAAGATAGCTGATGGATTGGGAGAAAGTGAGGAAGTCAAGGGACTGGGGACTTTAATGAAGTCAAACAGTGGTTATAATGGAAATACTTGAAAATCCAAAGAGGAAGGGGAAGAGATTCTGGACAGAGACAGGATGCTGGAGTTAGTGATATGGAAAGTGAAGCAGATTCAGGGATCTTAGGGATGCATGGTTAAGATGAGGTACAGGGAAAGGTTACAGGAAATGAGGAAATCAAGGAACTTAGAAACCACCAATTTGAAAGCCATCTATATGGATATGGATATGGATGTCACCATGAATGATAGCAGGGCTTGGATTGGGGAGGAAAATGCCAAAGTGAATAAGTGAAAGAATTATTGACAGCTACAGAAAGAGGTAGAGAGGTCGGTATGGTTAGATGACATAAGCCAAAAGGAATGTTTACAAGAATAAAGAGGACTAGAAATAGCAATGGGGATAAAGAATGATACCTACCAAACTTCCTGTCCTTGAGGTACTTGAGTTGTGAGAAAATAATCAGCCACCACTTGAGAGTACTGTAGTAGAAGCAGTGTTCACATTTTATACTTTATTTCAGCTCCCATATACCTCAGTTTCTCCTTGTTCTTCTCTCCCTGATGATGTTCATATATTGATCAGGGTATTGTTTGTGTGTGTGCACATGGGCATTTAACAATATGAAAACAATAGCTGATCATTTTTTTTTTGTGGTACCAGGGATTGAACCCAGGGGTGTTCTACCTCTGAACTATACCCCTGGCCCTATTTTTTATACTTTATTTTGAAACCGGGTCTCACGAAGTTGCGGAGGGCCTCACTAAGTAGCTGAGGCGGGCCGCAAACCTGCTATCCTCTTGTCTCAGCCTCCCAAGTACTGGGATTACAAGTGTGTGCCACCACACCAGCTAGCTGATCATTTTTAAAACAATAGTGTTCTTTCCCTGCTTGCAATAATCTTTTTGAAGAAAGTCTCTCTTTACTGTCTTTCTTTCTTTCTTTCTTTCTTTCTTTCTTTCTTTCTTCTTCTTTCTTTCTTTCTTTCTTTTCTTCCTCCCTCCCTCCCTCCCTCCTTTCTTTCTTTCTTTCTTTCTTTCTTTCTTTCTTTCTTTCTTTCTTTCTTTCTTCTTTCTTCTTTGGATTGAACCCAGGGGCATTCTATTTCTGAGCTACACCCCCAGTCCTATTTTATTTTTTGTTTTGAGACAGGATTTTGCTAAGTTGCTGAGGCTGGCCTTGAACCTGCA
Source organism: Glis glis (assembly GCA_004027185.1). Taxonomy (NCBI): domain Eukaryota; kingdom Metazoa; phylum Chordata; class Mammalia; order Rodentia; family Gliridae; genus Glis; species Glis glis. Next base: position 11,432 of record PVJS01043288.1, on the reverse strand, counting down.
ATCCTCTTGCCTCGGCCTGAATATTACAGCATGAACCACCACACTCGCTCTAATTTGTGCTTTCTTTGCCAGTATACACCTCAGGGTGTGGGAGGACAGCCCCCATGCTTGGCACTGGGGAGGGGAATTAGGCTTTAGCTGACTCAAACAGGTGTCCCTCATCCCACTTCCTGAGACACTAACTGCCCATTGATCATTTTAAAGAAAAATTGTATTTCAGATGACAGCCCCTCACCTTGTTAAGAAAGTCTTCTCAGATGCTGTTCAACAGCTCTCCATGGGACTCCAGTTAGGGCAGGTTTACATGAAGAAAGTTGCCAAAAATAATCCCCTTTAAAAGGCCCTGAGGTCCCACTGCTCTCCTGCACCAGCCTAGAGATGTCAGAGAGCTGCAGTAAGAGCTCTGTGAATGGTTAAGAGCAGAAGTGAGACTGCTCCATGTATTTCACACAAAGCAGTGCCTTGAGGGGCCCAGGCAGCTGCTGCCCTTAGTGCAACTCCAAGAAACTGGAGTATTTCCTGGCTCGATGGTGGAAATGAAAATCCTCTTATCTTTGAAAAGGTTATCATTATTCTTTTACAGGGTGATGGATCAGAGGGAGGGGATGGGGAGGGGGAAAAGAAGGGGGAGAGGAAGGGGGAGGGAGAGAAATATTGAGAGAGAGATCTCAGTGACAGTAATAGACCTGATCTATTTTGTCTTCTTCACATTGAAGGAACAAAAGGTCTTTAATTATAGCTAGATCTCCTATTCTTCAGTATAGTCTTTATTTGGGTTTTTCTGGCTTAATTAGTTTTGGAGATTCAGTCAGTGTAGTGACAGTTTTGCCTGGGAAACTGAGAGAAGAGTCACTATGCTAAACCCAGGAAGAGCAAGGAGCCAAGGCACTAGCTGGCCATTAAGTATTTCATCTACTCCTAGGATCTTTCTCTGTAAGGGTTTTTGGGTTGAAGTCAGAAGCAGGGCACTTTTACAGTCATTTTGAAATAGGTGGCATAAAGAAAGCCCTGCCAAACTATAAAATATTGTTTATTTGTAAATATCAATAATGTTCACAAGAGATTTCCTTGACCCTTGAGCTTAACCCCATGCCCAGAGACTCTAACTATATAGTTTACTACTTAGTAGTATAGAGTAATGGTTAAGCCATATTAGCCATTAGGTCCTATCCTGGGTCTAAGTCCTATCTTCCACTTACCAGCCATGTGACCTCAGGCAGGATATATGATATAATGTCTTTAAGTTTCAATTTCCCCTTCTGTAAAATGGGGACAATAGTAGCAGTGCTATGGATGTATATATACTAGCTAGCGTACTACCTTAGTAAATATTTAGCCAATATCAGGTGATACTACTACTATATTCAATAGGTTTTTATTTTAACAATTTCATGAGTATATATTAATTTAAACATCAGTAAAGACAACAAATAATCTTTAAGGAGCTGTTAGGAATGGGTGAGCCTCTAGTCCTGTCTTAAATAATCAATATAAAGCTGGGCATGGTGGCACATGCCTGTAATCCTAGCTACTCGGGAGGCTAAGGCAGAGGATCACAAGCTCGAGGCCAGGTTGGAGAATTTAGCAAGACCCTGTCTCAAAATAAAAAATAAAAGGGGATGGGGATGTAGCTCAGTGGTAGAACACCCATGGGTTCAATACCCAGTTCCAAAAAAAGTATATATATATATAAATGTACTGATGTTAAAATATGGATATTTGGGGGGTAATATGATGTGGCGCATGTAAGGAGTGTGCTTCTCTAGCTCCAAGCACTGAAGGCTAGAGTAGTAGGGGGCTAGAAGGCTAGAAGGTTAGAGGCTGGGGGTAGGTGGGGGCTCCCCTAGCCCCAGGAGAAGGTCAGCAGCAAACTAATAAGGAAGAAACTGAATCCTACTGATCCAGTGGGTACAGAGTACCAGCCGAAAGGACAAGTGCAATCTGCTCTCCATGCATGCGAACCTCCGGATTATCCAGCCAGGCTGCCCAGAAAATATCACTCTGGCCACACAGAACTCATCAGAATTGGAATTGTGAGGAGAAAGACTCTTCCTACAGAACTCTGAGAGGCTCTAATATACTTCATGGTGATTGAGTTTATAGTCAGTTTCAGTGGGAGACCATGTGGCTGAAGGAAGGGGAGGAGGTGGTCATGGAAACTACTGAACTCACCCTGAGCCATTAAAGCCAGACACATTGGAAGTGAGAATTTTCTGGCAGCCCCTAGTGGTACCAGGGGCAGATAGAGGTGGCAGTCTACCCCAACCTCCCAGGCTACCCAGAAGCCAGGGGCCATAGACCCCACTGGTGGTATCTCAGGATGATAGCACACAAAGGAAAATTGTGAACACTCGTACCACTGAGCCTGGGCCTGATCGGCATGTCAGTGGTGGGTCTCTGGATACTAATGTGATCCCAGGTGACAGGTGGAGCCAGCCACTCCCCCACAGAAGGCACGGGATACAGACTGCAGCAGTGGTCTCTCAGGGTGATAAAAACTTAACAAAGTCATGATTACCAGTTCTGCTGAGCCTTTACCTTAGTAGCATGGTGACAGGAGGGTTTTTGGCTGATGGAGTTGGCTTCCCCAACTGAAACCTGGAGGGGCTGCAACCCAGTGCTCATGGACTGCTGACAGATCAGCACAGGGGCGAGGGGGTGATGTGATACAGGACACAGACCATAGCCGTTGTCTCTCAGGGTGATAAAGCTCAGCTGAATGTTGTGATCACCTGTAGTGCTGAGTTTGGATTACAGCAGGCCACACCCTTACACAGTGTTAGAGACGCTACAACAGTGTGTCCCCGCAAAGTGTAGGCAGAACCATGCAGGATGATACAGGAACAATACAGATTAGGCAGGTGGAGTCTGGGCCCCTGAAGCAGGCAGCCTGCAGGAGCTCAAGTGACCACTGCTAGAAGGACAATAGGAGATCTTACTGGGATAATAAAACCAAGGCAGAACATGGAACTTCATGGAATGAAGGGTCTTCTTTGACCTCAGCCGAGAATAGGGTATAAGGTGGCCCCAGAAACCAGAGAAATGGGAGGGGTGGGAACTCTCCGGGGAATACATGCTAGGCAGACACTCCAGCAAGCCTGAAACACTACCACCTCTAGCTGACTCTGGGTATGTGAGAACCGAGGCCAGTGAACAGTCAGTAGCTACCTACACCAGTGCCCCTTAAGAAATACCTTGAGGTAAATATTTACCTCCAGAACAAGATACATCATAAAGGGAGAGTGGTTACATATAGGAACTCCAAACAAAGAGAATCAGCAAATGCAACAAAGATACAATTTTAAGAATCCTGAAAACATGAGACATAAGGCAAGCAAGGAAATGAGCTCCCACAACTCCACAAGAACAGAAATCACCAATCCAGAGGTACAGAGAATGCCAGAAGAATTCAGAACTTTATAGATATGACCCAAGACTATAGAAATGAGATCAGAGAGTCTAAAGGCCATGGAGGAACATATCAATAAAGAGAATGATATACTGAACAGGAATAAAAAAGAAGCTCTGAAAGAATTGAAGGGCACAGTGAATTAAATAAAAACTTCAGTAGACACCATCAATGGCAGACTAGACCACATGGAAAACAGAATCTCACTGTTAGACAACAGCTCATTCAAAAATGAACATGCAGTCAACAATATAGAGAAGACAATTTGACGTGACCCAAATATCCAAGAGATTTGGGATAATTTCAAATGAGCAAACCTAAGAATTATAGATATATAAGCTGAAATGAAGGGAATCAAAAATCTTTTCAGAAAATAATATCAGAGAACTACCTAAACATAGAAAATGAGGTGGACACACAAGTTCAGGAGACATTCAGAACCCCAATTAGACAAGATCAGAGAAGAATTCTCCATGCCACATAATAATCAAAACAACTAACGTAGAGGTAAAGGAGATAATTTTAAATGCATCAAGCGCAAAACACCAGGTGACATTCAGAGGTAAAACAATAAGAATCACTCCAGACTTATCAAACCAAGTCATGAAAGCTAGGAGGGCCTGGAACAATGTCTCCAAACCCTGAAAGAAAACAATGTCTAGCCAAGACTACTTTATCCAGCAAAGATATCTTTCAAAACTGACAGAGAACTAAAAAAAGACAAACAGAAGCTCAAAGAATTCATGCCTACCAAATTGGTACTGGAGAAAATACTCAAAGAAATAAAATACAAAGAAGAAATAAAAAATAAACAACAGGCCGGTCGTGGTGGCACACGCTTGTAATCCCAGTACTTTGGGAGGCGGAGACTGGAGGATCCAGGTTCGTGGCCAGCCTCAGCTCTCTCGCTCTCTTTCCCTGTCTCTCTCTCTCTCCCTCTCTCTTTCCTTAGTGTGGCCCTCCGCAACTTCGTGAGACCCGGTTTCAAAATAAAGTATAAAAAAAAAAAATAGGGCCGGGGGTGTAGTGCAGAGGTAGAACACCCATGCGTTCAATCCCCAGTACTGCAAAAAACAAACAAACAAAAAACAAAAAACCCACCAGAACAAAGGAAGGGATGAATTCCATCAAATGAACAACTAAGTAAAGAAGAATTAAAATTATCTCAAACAGAAAATACAACTCAATATGACAGGAATTAAAAATCATCTATAGTGGTTTGGATTTAGAAGGTTACCCTAGCCCTCACAGAAACAACATAGCAGTGTTGGAAGCAGGGCTTGGTTGCTAAGGAAGGGTCCCTGGAAGTGTGGCCTTGGGGACTGTAGAAGGTCTTCTCCTCCCCCTACTCCATTTTCTGCTCCATTGCCTGTATATATATATATTTACAGGCAAAGATATTCACAAACTAAAGGTAAAAGGTTAGAATAAGATATCTCAAGCAAATGGAGCCCAAAGACAAACAGGGGGAGCATCTCTCATATCAGATAAAGTATTCTTCAAGCCAAAACTTATCAGAAGAGACAAAGCAGGTCATTTCTTTGTGATAAAAGGAACAATCCAAAAAGAGATATAATGTTAGTCAACATTTATGCTTTGAATGTGCATGCAACCACTTTTATAAAACAAACTCTTTGTGACATTAAGTCTCAGATAGACCAAATACAATAATATTGGGAGACTTCAATCCACCTCTCACACCACCAGATTGATTTATCTTCCAGATGAAAGATCAGTAAAGATGATTCAGACCTAAGGAACATTATAAACCAAATGGACCTACTAGACATTTACAGAATACCCCATCCAACTACAGTTGAATACACATTCTTTTCAGCTGCTCATGAAAGTTTTTCCAAAATAGAACATATTCTAGGCCACAAAGAAAGCACTAGTCAATTAAAAAAGTAACATAATTCCTTGCATATTTTCAGACCATAATGGAATGAAAGTAGAAATCAACAACAGGAAAATTCAGAGAAATTACATAAATACATGGAGATTGAATATCATACTTTTGAATGAGGACTGGTTCATAGAAGAAATAAGGGGAGAAATAAAAAAATTCTTAGAATCAAATGAAAATAGAGACACAACATACCAAAATCTTTGGGATACTTTGAAGGCAATATTAAGAGGAAAATTCATAGCATTGAGTGCCCACATAAGAACAGAAAGTCACCAAATAAACAACCTAATGACACAACTCAAAGCCCTCCAAAAACAGGAAAAGTCTAATCTCAAAGCCAGCAGAAGACAGGAAATTATTAAAATCAGAGCATAAATTAATGAAATAGAGAACAACAACAAAGCAAAACAAAACAAAATAAACAATATAAAAGATCATCAAAACAAAAAACTATTTTTTAAAAAGATAAATAAGATCAATAAACAATTAGCTGAACTAACCAAAAAAAAAAAAGAGAGAGAGAATCGACCCAACTTACCAACTTACTAAAATAAGACATGAAAAATGAGGTGCTACCACAGACAGTATGGAAATCCAGAGGACCATCAGAAACTATTTTGAAAAATTATACTCCAATAAGCTGTAAAGCCTAGAAGAAATTGCAAATTTCTAGACACATACAACCTACCTAAATTGAATCAAGAGGATAAAGAAAACTTAAACCAACCAATAGCAAACAGAGATATTGAAGCAGCAATAAAGAATCTTACATCAAAGAAAAGCCCAGGGCCAGATGGATTCCCAGCTGAATTTTATAAAACCTTTATACATGATCTAAGCCAATGCTTCTCAAACTATTCCATTAAATAAAAAGAGATGGAATTCTCCCAAACTCATTCTATGAAACCAGTGTCACCTTAATATTAAACTAAATAAAAAATCTTAAGAAAAGAAAATTACAGACCAATATTGTTGATGAAATTAGATGCAAAACTCCTAAATAAAATACTAGTGCCATGCATTCAAAACCACATCAAGAAAATTATACACCACAATCAAGTCAGTTTCATTCCAGGGATGCAAGGCTGGTTTAATATATGTAAAACAGCAAATGTAATTCACCATATAAATAGAGCTAATAATAAAAATCACATGATCATATCAATACATGCTTAAAAAGCATTTAACAAAATCCAATACCCATTCTTGTTAAAAACACTGCAGAAGATCGGAATAGAATGAATGTTCTACAAAATAATGAGATCAATTTTATGATAAACCCAAAGCCAACATCATACTGAATGGGGAAAAACTGCAACAACTCCCTTTAAAATTAAGGATGTCCACTATCACTACTGCTTTTCCATACAGTACTAGAAACTCTAGCAAGAGCAATAAGGCAAGACAAGGAAATCAAAGGAATACAAATAGGAAAAGAAGAACTGGTTATCTCTGCAGATGACATGATTCTATACCTAGAAGGGCCTAAAAACTCAACCAAAAACTTCTGGAGCTGATTCATTTGGCAAAGTAGCAGGATACAAAATCAATCTGTAAAAATCAATAGCTTTCCTATTCACCAACCATGAATCCATTGAGATTGAAATCCAGAAAATAATCTCATTCACAATAACCCCCCAAACAATAACATACCTAGGCATAAACCTAAACAAGGAGGTAAAAGACCTCTATAATGAAAACTATAAAACAATAAAGAGAAAAATTGAAGAGGACATTAGAAGATGGGAAGAGCTTTATGCTCTTGGATAGGCAGAACAAATACCATGGTCATTCTTCACAGAACTAGAAAAATCCGTCCTAAAATTCATATGGAGTAACAAAAAACCCAGAATAACCAAAACAGTTCCCAGTGATAAGAACCATGCAGGAGGCATCACAATACCTGACTTCATACTATAGTAATAAAAACAGCCTGGTATTGGCACAAAAACAGGCATATAAAGTAATGAAACAAAATAGAAGATTCAAAACTAAATTCATACACTTACAGCCAATTGATTTTTGACAAAGGGGCCAAAAATATATGCTGGAGAATAGATAGCCTTTTCAACAAATGGCGTTGGCAAAACTGGTTATCCATTAGTAGAAAAATTGAATTAAACCCCATCTTCTCACCCTGCATAAGAGTCAACTCAAGATGGATCAAAGACCTGGAACTTAGACCAGAGACTTTGCAATTACTAGAAGGGGCATAGAACCAATGCCCCAACATATAGACACTGATAGAAACTTCCTCAATAAGACCTCCAAGGCTCAAGAAATTAAAATGAAGATTAATAAGTGGGACTGCATTAATGAGCCTTTATGCAGCAAAGTAAACCATTGATAACCTTAATAGAGAGCCAACAGAATGGGATGGGAGAAGATCTTTGCCAGCTGATAGAGGACTAATATCTAGAATATACAAAAACTTAAGAAACTTAACAGCAAAAAAACAACCCAATAAAACATGGGCAAGGGAACTAAATAGACACTTCACAAAAGAAGAAATACAAATGGCCAATAAATATATGGAAAAAATGTTCAACATCATTAGCAGTCATCAAGAAGTCAAACTATAAATACCCGAGAGGATGTGGGGAAATAGGAACTCTTCTACACTATTGTTGGGATTGCAAATTAGTATAGCTGCTATGGAGATCAATGTGGAGATTCATCAGAAAATTGAGAATGTATCCACCATATGATCCAGTCATACCACTCCTGGGTATCTTTCCAAAGGGTCTGAAATCAGAATATTATAGTGATATATGCATATCTATGTAGCAGCACATTTCACAGTAGCCAAATTATGGAATCAACCTATGTCTCCATTAACAGATGAATGGATTGCAAAATTATGGGATATACACACAATGGAATTCTACTCAGCAATGAAGAAGAACAAATTATGTCATTTGCAGGAAAATGGAGAAAACTAGAGAATATTATGCTAATTGAGATAAGTCAGTTACAAAAATTAAAGGTCAGATGTTTTCCCTCATATGTGGAAGTTAGCTAGAAATTGGGATGCAAAAGGGACTGTAGAAAATGGAGGAGAAACCCTAGTGGAGTGATGGAGGGGGCCAAAGGGAGGGAGGAAGGTAGAGGGAGGGATATTCAATGAAAGAAACACTTCAATGGACACAATGTACATACACAAAATTATTAATGCCAATCTCAATATCATGCATGGTGAGGGAGAGGGAGTGGGGTGGGAGCTGGGGGGAGGCTCACCGAGTGCTGTGTGCATGTATGTCTCTATCACTCTGAACCTCATCATGATGTATGATTACAATGCACCAATAAAAAACAAACAAAAATATGGATATTTAGTAAATGTTCTGCAAGAACTGTTCAGCCTGGAACTGAAAAGAAAGGATCATGTTACAGTTTGCCTTTTTTCCCATAACACTATCAGATATTTGACTAGATAAGGTTTGTGTAATTAGAAAGCCTACAAAAATCAGAGGCACCCATGTTCTAGATTTTCTAGTTGATATCTGTAAATTTTATTATGAAGAAGTTACATTTGTCATTAAAAATAAATTGTAACTCTGAAGGAGGTCTAGGAAAATTTGAGAAGCAGACTATTCAGACAGCAAATGAATTCCCCAGACACTCTGAGTATGATCAATATGTAGCCCTTTTTGAGTTAGCATGTGTGATAACCATGGGACTTAGGTTAAATGTGGAGTGACTATAAGATGTGCCTGACTCTCACCCAAGCCCTGACCCCCACCTCATCTCTACCTCATCTGTGATTCTATTTTGCACATTACTTGGTGTGTTAGTTTTTTATTGCTGTGACCAAAATACATGATAAGAACAACTCAGAGGGGGAAAGATTTATTTTGGCTCATGATTTCAGAGGATTCAGTCCATTGTCAGTGCTGCCAGTGTTCTGGGCCTGAGGTGAGGCAGAACATCATAGCAGAAGGGTGTGGTAGAGGAAAGCTACTCAGCTCATGGCAGCTGGGAAGCCAAGAAAGAGAGGAAGGGGCTGGGAAGAAGATAAACTTTTCCAGGACATGCCCCAGTGACCTTCCTCTAACTAGGTCTCACTTCCCGGTAGTCCATTCAGCCATCAAATGGATTAATGCACTGATGAGGTCAGAGTCCTCATGATCCAATCATTGCCTAAAAGCCCCACTTCTGAACCGTGAAACACTGGACCAATGTTTTCAATGCAAGACTTTGGGGGGACATTCCAGACCCAAACCATATCACTTAGTAACTAAAACCCAAAAATCCAAACCCAAAGAGTCACAATTGGTATGTTTTTGGGCTTTGTCAGAATCTTCAAGTCAGAAAGGGAAAATCAAAATGTCACCTCCCACAGTCCAGTTCTATCATTGAGTTGAGGAGCAGGGGAGATAATTATCCAAATTATGAGGTCAGTCTTCAGTCTCTTTTCTCTCTTCTTCTCTACCTCAGGATCTTTTCCCAAAGGGTTTTTGGGGTTGAATTCAGAAGCAAGATGCCTCCTAGAAGCTTATGCAGGGTCCCCATCCCTCAGGTTTTCCTAGACTCTCCACAGTGATGTTCTTTTTCTGTTGCACTCCTTAAAAGCGCCTCAGAGAGAGAAGATTCAAGATGGCGATGGAATAGGTTAGGTTCAACACTCCAACATATAGGCACAGGTAGAAACTTCCTCAAGACCTCCAAAGCACAGGAAATTAAAACAAGAATTAATAAGTGGGATAGCATTAAACTACAATGCTTCTGCTCATCAAAGGAAACCATCAAGAGCCTAAAGAGAAAGCCTACGGAATGGGAGAAGATCTTTGCAAGTTATCCCTCTGACAGAGGTCTAATATCTAGAATATACAAAGAACTTAAATACTTTACACTAAGAAAACAAATAATCTGATCAAAAAGTGGGCAACTAGCCGGGCGTGGTGGCGAACGCTTGTAATCCCAGTACTTTGGGAGGCGGAGACCGGAGGATCCGGGTTCGCGGCCAGCCTCAGCGCGCACGCGCGGGCGCTCGCGTGCTCTCTTTCTCCTCTCTCCTCTCTCTCCCTCTCTCTCTCTCTCTCTCTAGTGAGGCCCTCTGCAACTTTGTGAGACCCGGTTTCAAAATAAAGCATAAAAAAATAGGGCCGGGGGCGTAGCGCGGAGGTAGAACGCCCCTGCGTTCAATCCCCGGTACCACAAAAAAAAAACAAAAAAACAAAAGTGGGCAACTGAAATGAATAGACACTTCATGAAAGAAGAGATACAAATGGCCAATAGATACATGAAAAAATGTTTAACATCATTAACAATCAGGGAGATGCAAATCAAAACTACTCTTAAGATTTCATCTAACGCCAATTAGAATGGCAATCATTAAGAAGTCAAACAACAACAAATATTGGTGAGGATGTGGAAAAATTGGGACTCTTTTACACTGTTGGTGGGATTGCAAACTAATTCAACCACTATGGAGATCAGTGTGGAGATTCCTTAGAAAACTGCGAATAGATCCACCATATGATATGGCTATACCACTACTGGGTATCATACCAAAGGGACTGAAACCAGAAAACAACAGTAATATATACATACCCATGTTCATAGCAGCACAATTCACAGTGCCCAAATTATGGAACCAAACTAGGTGTCCATCAACAGATGAGTGGATTACAAAATTGTGGGAAATACACATAATGAAATTCTACTCCGGAATAAAGAAGAACAAAATAACATCATTTGTAAGAAAATGGAAGGATCTGGAGAACATTATGTTAAGTGAGATCAGTCAATCACAAAAAAAGAAGGTACATATGTTTTCATTAATATGTGAAACCTAGGGAGTAGTGGGGTCACACAAGGGACTCCAGTTGATAATGGAGAACCCTCAGTGGGGCAAGGGAAGTGGTACAAGAGAAGGGGAAGGGCAAGAAAGAAGTGAATCGGTGGAATTACTATCATAAACAATATGTACATGTGAAAATATACCAACATCATTCTAGGTACTTCATATGGGTGAGGGGAGGTGGGGGGGCACTAAGAGCTATGTGCATATGTGTTAACATCAAATAGATATTAATTGTGATGTGAGACTCCAATGCACCAATAAAAGCATGTTTTTTAAAAAAAGTGCCTCAGAGTCTACCTTTGTTCTTC
>PVJS01043287.1:0-17133 GCA_004027185.1 Glis glis | reverse complement strand
AGAGAGAGAGAGAGAGAGAGAGAGAGAGAGAGCTGAGGCTGGCCGCGAACCCGGATCCTCCGGTCTCCGCCTCCCAAAGTACTGGGATTACAAGCGTGCGCCACCACGCCCGGCCCTAGCATAAACATTTTTAAAAAGACTTTAAAATGGCTAACATCTGCTCCTAAAAAAGGCTTTAAGTTACTCTTGGAACTTGTCATTCAAAAGACACAAGAAATAGCCATAACTACCAATCATTGTTCTTGCTTTAAAAAAACGTTTTAAAATATGCAGATTGTTCTCAAAGAAGAAAGTCTTGTCGTCTGAGGAATGTCTCCTTTGCACACTCGGACCTGAATAACAAACACCAGGACCTGCCACAGGCCAGTGATGCCAACAACAGCAGAGCACAATGCAATGCGCCGGCCGAGGGCTTTCAACTTCCCAGCTTTGTCAACGGATGTCATAACCTCTGTGTTATTTAAACAGATTTTGGTATTTAAAGCAGATCGGATTTGTTTTTTAAACATTCGTTTCAATCCAAAGACAAATTTTCTGTTTAAGGGAAATAAGGGGGGGGGGAAGGATTGTTAGTGGGAACCTGCCAGATAGTAAGGTATTTGGGGAGAATCAGAAGTTCAGCATTATTATTTAGTTGTTCTTTAAATGCATATGACTTTTTTGTTGTTGTTACTGGGGACTGAACCCAGGGGTGCTCTACCACTGAGCTACACTCAGCCCTTTTTTATTTATTTATTTATTTTTTTAAATTTTGAAGCAGGGTCTTGCTAAGTGACTACATGCTAGCCTCAAACTTGCGATCCTCCTGTCTCAGCCTCCCGAGTACTGAGATTAGAGATGTGTATGCATATTTTGTAATCCCAGTACTTGGGAGGCTGAGACTAGAGGATTGCCGGTTCACGGCCAGCCTCAGCTACTTAGTGAGGCCCTCCGCAACTTAGTGAGACCCTGTTTCAAAATAAAAAATAAAGAATAGGGCTGGGGGTGTAGCTCGGAGATAGAATGCCCCCCAGTACCACAAAAAAAGAAAGAAAAAAGTGACGCATACCAAGCTGTTTGTTGCCTGCTTCTTCAGACCTGACTATAGCCACGCACCTCCTCTTAAACTGGCTGTACTTTCCAAACAGTTTCATAGCATCACCTTGCTTTTGCCCAGCAAGTTCTCCCTACCTGGAGTCATTTCACTGCCCACACAATTCCTACTCACCACTTGAAAATCTAATCCCTAGAAAACTTTTCCTGAACCTGGACTCTGTCCACACACCTGACTGGGTCAGGCACACAGTCTGACCCAGTCAGGTGTGTGGGGTTTCCACACCCCTTTGCTACTGCACATGCCAAACTCTAGAGAAATGTGTGGTCTCCCTAATAGGGTGTGTGCTATTCAGCTTTGTCTATTCATGGGCTAAGAGCAGAGATCTGTGTGTGATGAGTACCTGATAGGTTTTACATAACTGTGCGGGATCGCAGTGGTGATGTAGTGGTACCTAACTCCTAAGGTCACAACATTGTTTGTTTAAGATCTCTTTGCATATATAAAGGACAACTGGAACTGAGAACTTGAGAACCACTGGGATACTCTCTCTGCCCCTCACTGCTGACCAATTGCCTAGAAAGAGCTAGAAAGAGTTCCATAGAGAGGATTCGAGGCCAGACTCCAAGTCCAAACATGCCAGGGAAGGTTCTGATTGGGTCCTGGACCAGATGACCATGGCTTGGTAGGCACAGTAATAGAGAATATGGAAGCTCACACTGAACTGCATGGTAGAAACATAGGAAGGAGCATTTCCCTGAGGAAGGGATGGAAAGTGCCGGCAGACAGAATGATAAATATCTTCTATGAGCCATGCAAAGCGTGGTCACAGAGAAAGGTGCATTAGCACCTGGGAATCTGCAGGAACTGCAGCGGCTCAGTCCCCAGCACAGACCTAACGATCAGCACCTGCATTGGAACCAATGGCCAGGGGATTGCACGCACATCGCGATGTGGGGAGTTCTGTTCTATACCTATGATGTCAGCGGCAAGGCATGAGACCTACTTTCTCCAGCTGCTCTGTGCCACATCTCCAGGGACAGCGGACTCTAGTTCTCTCACAGGCCACAGAGCTGAAGGTGTGCATCGGACAGTCTTGCAGTCTGTCTGTGTTGCAAGCTCACATTATGAACGTCACTAACCTGGCCTTCCTTTTAAGTTACAGAGGAAATCTAATATACAATTTTGCCTGAGAGCAAGATCTTTTTCCCCTGAGACCTAAGGAACTATTCCATGCCCACTAGCTAAGGTGGAGAACCCTATTTGGCATTTTTAAAATATTCAATTAACCCTTATTACCCGTCCTGTGATTTATTACCATGATCAGTGTAATTATTAATGAGCAACAATTCATAGTAACCTCCAGACATGGCTATTAATAGTCTTTAGTATTGCCTCATTAGAATATATGAACCATTAGTGTTGTCAGGTGTCTGGAAAACAACATTTTCTATAAGCACAATGGGATTGAGAACACAGATGAGAGACAAAAAGAGATTAGATTTATGTGAAGGAAGGATAGATTTTAAACCTAGAAAAATCTTATGAGACTTTGAACAAACTCCTACATTTTATGGGAGAAGAAACAAGAGAACAAAATTAGAAAAATGTGACATGACTATCTAGGTCATGAAAGGTACAGGAAGAAAGTAACCAAATGTAATGAGGACATAAATGTCCCAGACATCAGGCTGTGCGGTGCCACACATATGATCTCACGAGCTCCCCGCGGTCTCCCTGCACAGGAGGGTGCCTAGCCCAGTTTTACAGATTAAAAAACCCCAGTTCCCAGTGCGCAGACACCTTGCTCAAAGCAGACAGTCACCACAGGGGACAGCTGTGTCTCTTGAGTTCTATGTCAAGTCTCCTTTCCCCTCCATGTTGACCCTTCACGGTAGCTTGGCTTAACCCTGGAGATGTCAGCTTGACTCAGTAGGTCTCAACTTTGACTGCACATCCAGAATTTTGTGAGAACTTAAGACCAAAACCAAACGCCACTAATATCCTGTTCCATGTCAATCAAACAGGAATTTCTTAGAGGCTCAGGTATTGGCAGTTTTTGAAGATCTCCTTATAATTCTCATACAAGATAGGGTTGAATCCCTGATTGCTGATACATTACTAGTTTGAGTAAAAGTATTCATAAAAGTGCCAAACATCACAGGACCACTTTATAACATTGATGCAATGGGCGAGACCCTGGTCCAACAAGATACAATCATTACGTCCCCATCATCACTGTGGTTATCATTAACTACACCATTTGACATTCCCAACAGCGGTGTATGGGGGTTCCGATTTCTTTACATCCTTGTTATCTTTTTATTTTTGCCATCCTAACAATGTGGTATCTTGTGGTTTTGCCTTGAATTTCCCTCATGACTAATGATGTTGAGCATCATTTCATGAACTTATTCGCCATTTGTTTATCTTCTTTGGAGAGATATCTATTTAGATCTTTTTCCCACTTTTTAAAAAAATGGGTTTTCTGTCTTTATTATTGAGGTGTAAGAGTTCTTTACATATTCTATATACAAGTCCCATATTGGACATATAATTTATCTGAGAGT
Organism: Glis glis; assembly: GCA_004027185.1. Classification (NCBI taxonomy): domain Eukaryota; kingdom Metazoa; phylum Chordata; class Mammalia; order Rodentia; family Gliridae; genus Glis; species Glis glis. Next base: position 13,530 of record PVJS01043287.1, on the reverse strand, counting down.
GTCCTTTGCAGCTCAGAAGTTTTTAATTTTGATGCAGTTCAATTTAACTACGTGTGTGTGTGTGTGTGTGTGTGTGTGCATGTGTGTGTGTGTGTATTACTAGAGACTGAACCCAGGGGTTTTCTACTTCTGAACTACACTTCCAGCCCTATTTTATTTTTTTTATTTTGAAGCAGGATCTTACTAAGTTGCTGAGGGCCTCGCTGAGTTGCTGAGGCTGGCCTCCAACCTGTGATCCTCCTTTCTCAGCCTCCCAAGTATTGGGATTATGAAAAGATTAAAAAAAATGAATACGGGGTACACAACCATCCCAGCTCAATTTAACTACTTTAGTGTTGTTACTTGTGCTTTTTGGTGTCATAACACATTTTAAGTAATAAGGGATTCTAAATCTTTTTTTCATCCAACATCTTAACTAACACTAGACATGTATCATATAGTTATATAATGGTTTCTGTGTGTGTGTGTGTAGGGGGGGTGCTGGGGATTAAACCTAGGGACATTCTACCTCCGAGCTACACCCTAGCCCTATTTTTAAAAATTATTTTTTATTTGAAAACAGGGTCTTGCTAGGTTGCAGAGAGCCTTGCTAAGTTGCTGAGGCTGGCTTCAAACCTGTGATGTTCCTGTCTCAACCTCCCAAGTTCTGGAATTACAGGCAAGTGCTACCACACCCAGCTTCATGGTTTCCTTTTAATAGAGTCATTCATTTATTCTCTCTTCAAATATTTATATTCTATTCTAGAACACGATCTATCTAAAATACGCAATACTTCAACTGATTTATAATGAGTTTCCAACACAATTTTAGGGAAGAAGCCTAAAGAAGCGACTCAGTAGAAATCTGAGGGTGAGGAGACCTAATAAGCATATGTATTTAATGGAAGAGTCTAGAAAACCTCACATAGTAATTTTCTAAATATCTTCATAGTAGTTTTGAAGAGGTTGGTAACCAGTTCTTTAAAGTAGGACTAGAGGAATGGAGTGAGGAGAGGATCCAATCTCTCCCCTTATTTTATGTCAGCACTTTCAAGGTGTCATTTCATTGTCTCCTAGTACTCATAATTTCAGCCAAAATAAGTCAGCCTTCAGCGTTATAGATGCTTCTTCAATTTAAAGTAATGTCTTTTTTCTGAGTGATTTGAAGATATTCTCTTATCTTTGATCTTTCACATTTTGACTAGGATATGCCTAAGTATGGTTTCTTTGAATGCTAGGTTTGAATGCTCTTAGACTCTTAGGTTTGGGGTTGGTGAGTTTCCTGAAGCTGTGGGTTGATGTCTCTTAACAGTTTTGGAAAATTCACAGCAATTATCCCTTTAAATATTGCTTCTTCAGCCGGGTGTGGTGGCACACGCTTGTAATCCCAGTACTTGGGAGGCTAAGACGGGAGGATCTGGGTTCGCGGCCAGCCTCAGCTACTTAGTGAGGACCTCCGCAACTTAGTGAGACCCTGTTTCAAAATAAAGAATAAAAAATAGGGCTGGGGGTGTAGCTCGGAGGTAGAATGCCCCTGGGTTCAATCCCCAGTACCTAAAAAAAAATTATTGCTTCTTCTCAACCTCTGCTGCCTGTTTTTCTAGAACTCCAGTTACACAGCTATTAGATCTTTTCAACATTTCCCCCATGTCTCTTGGGCATTATTCTGTGTTTTCCATTCCTTTTCTCTCCTTTGTGGTTCACTTTGAGTATTTTCTATTGACCTTGAGTTTACTAATTCTGCTACTTTATGTCCAGTCTGCTCTTAGACGCAATCAATAAGTTAATTTCAGATGTATTTTTTCAGTTCTGTAACTTTTCTTACAGATTTTGCATTGCAATCTTCTTATCATTTTATCCATATTTTTCTCTATTTTCTTTAACATATTATCTAGTGATACATGCATATCCATGTTTATAGCCGCACAATTCCAATAGCCAAATTATGAAACAGTGTAGGTGACAATCAATAGAGAAATTTATTGTGCAACTGTGGCATAAATACAATAGAATTTTACTCAGTCATAAAGAAGAACAAAATCATGTCATTTTCAGGAAAATGGATAGAACTGGAAAATATTATGCTAAGTGAGATATCCAGTCTTAGAAAGTGAAGGGTTGTATGCTTTATCTCATATGTGGATGCTAGAGAGAAATTGGGAACAAAAGGAACTTTAGATAAAAGAAGAGAAACTCCGGAGGAGCGATGGAGGGGGTCTGGGGGAAGGGAGGGGGAAGGAGACTTAATGAAGGAAACAGTTCAAATAATGCTATGTATATATACAAAATTATCAATGCTAATCTCAATAACATGTACGGGGAAGGAGGGAGTGGGGTGGGATCTGGAGGGAAATACACCACGTGCTATGTGCATGTGTGCTCCTATCACTCTGAACCTCATTATGATGTATAATTACAATGCATCAATAAAAGTTATATACAAATATATATATATATTTTTTTTTTTTGGCAGAACTGGGGATTGAACCCAGGGGCATTCTACCTCCGAGCTACACCCCAGCCCTATTCTTTGTTCTTTATTTTTAAACCAGGTCTCACTAAGTTGCGGAGGGCCTCACTAAGTAGCTGAGGCTGGCTGCGAACCCGGATCCTCCTGTCTTAGCCTCCCAAGTACTGGGATTACAAGCATGTGCCATCACACCTGGCTAAAAGTATATTTTAAAAACGTATTGTCTAGTCATTTTATAGTTATTGCTCATTCCAGTATGTGGATAATCTGTGGCTCTGATCCTATTACTCTTCCCACTTGATTATAAGACACATTTTCCTGCCTATTTACATACCCATGTCACTGACTGTGTGCCGGACATTGTGTGTAAAAGAATGCAGAGGCTCCAGATGATGGTTTCTACTAGGAAGCATTTCCTCTAATAGGAGATGGGCTTGATCCACTCGGAGTGGCTCAGGGATGAGCGGCCGCTCTAGTGACTCAGTCCGCCTCTGCTCTATATCCAGTCCCTCAGGTGTGGCCCTCCCAGACTTGTGTTAAAGAGCTTGATGGGTCTCTGTATCCTCATCCATGAAAGTCCTGCCTTTCAGAAGTCTTGATCTCAGTTCAAATTTTAGTCTGCCATCCTATGCAGGTTCAAAATCTGACAACTGGCTGGGCGTGGTGGCGCCCGCTTGTAATCTAGTACTTGGGAGGCTGAGACAGGAGGATCGCATGTTCGAGGATAGCCTCAGCAATTTAGTGAGGCTCTCAGCAACCTAGTGAGACCCTGTTTCCAAATAAGAAATAAAATCAGTCTGGGGGTGTAGCTCAGAGGTAGAATGCCCCTGGGTTCAATTCTCAGTACCACACACACACACACAAAAACATCTGGCAACTGTCTCTAGGGGGAGATTCATTGTGCATTTGCTGCAGGCCCTTCCTTCTAGCAGGACTTTGTCTCCTAAACACCCCAAGACTATGAGAGTTTTCCATCTGCCTTTCTGGGTCAGCCTCCAATCTCCCCATTGCCCCAGAACTCAGCGAACACCTCATGGGAAAACTGGACTTGCTTCTGCTGCTTCCTGTGTTTCCAACCCATCGAGCTGGTTCCATGTGACCGCCAAAAGCTCTGTTAGCTTCTCTCTCCCTGGGAACATCTCTTCTTGGACCAAGCCACATCCTCTGTCCACACCCAGAACCAGCAAATATCCTCCCTCCTTCCCTGCCCTCTACCATAAATAAAATGGCTTACATTACTCCGTATGCCCAGGAGGGGTTCTTCCCTCTCTGGAAATTTAATTTCATTCTCACTGCTTTCTCCAATTTCCTTAAAAATATGATTTTTCTTTTTGCCACTTATTTGTTCTCCTAGTTGTTTCTGCTGAATTGTTGGCCCGTTACAAGCAAGGTACAACAGTCTACTCTGAAGTGGAAGGTTTCTCTTTATTATATACAAGTGAGAACAGACCCAGAGAGATGATCTAAGCCACGGGTTTTAAGCCGGGCTTGGCCAACACTATTTCCCCAGAGCCACAGGATGCCATGCTGAGACAAGATGGGAGGCTTTGTTTGATTTGCTCTGAACATCTTTCTGATCAGTGACAATCAACACTCATCATTATACTTTTAATTAACTTTTTAAAAAGTCATAGACTAGCATTTTGTATATGCCCGCCAGGGGCACAGGCCTTTCTCAAGGGTACAGTCTCTTTCTTAGACACACGTGATTGATGGTAATTACTACGGCAGTTTGGAGACAGCGTCTCCGCACGATGCCATCTCTGCCCGTGGGGGTGGAAACTCTTCTGCCTTCACTTCTATCCTTTCATTCTCTTCCAAGTTCACTCCAAGCAAAAGAATTGTTCATTTGCTTGTACATTTACTGAGCTCATTATACTAGTTTGTGGGATTCCAGACCTTTAAGGACAGGAACCCAGACTCCACGTCGTCTCTTTCTTCTCTCGAATTCACGCAATAAAGTTCTCTCAAGTCTCTGTCTCCATGTGTTGGCATTGGGGAAGGAGGCTGGAAAGGAAGCCCCACCTCCTGTGCGGAGCAGAGTCTGACATCTCCCAGCCGCGGATGAGCTGATTTTATTTCCAACTCAACGTTGTCTCCCACCTGCCTACTATTCCTTGTCCATATGTTCTCTTGGTCTATATCCCAAGAAGGGAGGAGGAGTGGGTAGCAGAATTCAAGCACCCAAACCTTGAACCTTTTTTTTTTTTTTTTGCAGTGCTGGAATCACACCCAGGGCCTTGCACATACTAGGCAAGCGCTCCACCACTGAGCTCCACCCGCAGCCCCTAAACCTTGAACTCAACTAGCAGACCTTCAGAAATGTGGGGGCCTTTGCTCTCAGGCTTACGGTCTTCCCCGGACAGTTTTGTAAAGATGGTAGCTCTCCCCTGGGTTGGGTGTTAGACATTTCTCTTCTGTACCCATGTTTCTAGAAGAACATATTAATATTGTATCTGTTGAAGTGGTGTTTCTTGTACTTGTGGGGGGCTTTTCCTTCGCCTTTCTCTTTGAGTGTCCCACTTCAGCTCATCCTGAAATATGTGACTAGGTTGATGGTTTATTTTATTTGCTATTACAATTTTCTTAAATAAAAGGGAAATAAATTGACTAAGTATTGTTGCTTCTTTTTCCAAGTTAGGATAAAGGCCAAATATCCTATATTTAAGGGTTTTTGTTTTTGTTTGCAATGCTGGGTATTGAACCCATGGCCTCATGCATATTAAGCAAGTGCTCTACCACTGGGCTACACCCCTAGCTTCCCAGGTATTTTTAGAACATCCAACTGTAGAAGACAAGTGGAGAATTTGAGACTAATTTTCCCTCAAACTCAATTCAGTGGCAGCCTGGTGTACTTCAGTCTAGTACTTTTCACTTTCTTGGTTTCATTTTACTCAGAAAATGCACTCATCTGCTGTCACACTTACTTGCAGAATGAATTTCTGCCAGTTATTTTTTAAACTTCTGTCCTGCTGATCTAGAAAGTTCCATTGGTTTCCCAAGCTCAGGAGTATTCTGTGCTTCTGCAAAGGAAGGGCATGTGGCTAAGGTGTTTTTATTTTCTAAGTTGTTTTGGTTCAATCAAAGCATAGATCTAATCTCTGCAGACTATTTTTAGAAATAAGGTGAATTGAAGCTCAAAGGAGCTAAATATAAGTACCATAATTATACTTGACCAAGGTCATGAGGATTTTTCATCTCCTTTTGAGATAACAATAACTTCAATTCACATTATTGTTATACTTTGCAACAAAAGAGGTGAAAAGAATAGATGCACCAAGAGATACACATCAAGACCATAGAGCCCCACACTTCCTTGCCCTGTTCAAAGGTAGGAAACATGGTGTCCATTTGGTAAAATCCCTTTGCTGCTTTTAACCTGCCTCCTTCCTTTAGCCCAGTAACTCGGTACTTCCGGAAGGAGCATTGCTGGGAGAAATGAGCCCTCTGCATGATATCACAGGCTGGACGCTGGCTCCAAGCCTGGTCACACCCACTTCTATAAGACTACAGTGAGAACTCCTTGGAAATGTACACAGCTTGCACAAGACACAGTCACCAGCAGAACTGCACTTGAGGGACTGACACAAACCACGAAGACCTTCTAGTTCTGACTCATCCCTTGCTGCAAAGTAATGGGTCACCAGTGAACCCATATAATATGAACTGAATTGTGTCCCCTAAATTTGTATGTTGAAGCCCTAAACCCTAATGTGATGGTATTTGGAAGTGAGGCCTTTAGGGGAGTAAGTAGTAGTGTGGGACCATTGTGATAGGGTTAGCAACCTCAGAAGAAGAGATCAGGCCAGGCACAGTGGCAAGCGCCACACCTGTAATCCCAGTACTTGGGAGGTCGAGACAGGAGCATCAGAGGTTTGAGGCCAGTACATGATAACTAAGTGAGACCCTGTTTCAAAGTAAAAAATAAAATAGGGCTGGGGGTGTAACTCAGTTCTAGAACACCCTGGGTCAATCCCTAGTACCATCAAAAGAAGAAGAAGAAGAAGAAGAAGAAGAAGAAGAAGAAGAAGAAGAAGGAGGAGGAGGAGAAGGAGGAGGAGGAGGAGGAGGAAGAGGAGGAGGAGGAGGAGGAGAAGGAGAAGAAGAAAAAGAAGAAAAGGATACCAAGGTTGAGGCTGTAGCAGCACATGCTTAGCATGCACGAGCCTCTGGGTTTGATCCCCAACAAGGCCAATAAAAAGACTAGCGCATGTGCTCTTGCAATGCTCACACTTGCACATGAATGCATATTCTCACTCATTCTCCCTCTCTCTCTCCCATCCCATGAGCACAAAGATCATGTAAGCACTTGGTGTGGAGACAGACATCTGCAACTCAATGACAGAGCCCTCTCAAGACATCCGCCCTGCTGGCACCCTGGTCTTGGACATTTCAGCCTCCAGAACTATCAGAAAATAACTTTCTGTCATTGAAGCCATCAAGTCTATGATATTTTGATATGGCAGTCAAGGAGACTAACACAACCTCCCTTACTCCTTTGGACAGTTTATAAAATGCAAATTAAAAGAAAAATAGCTAAGCTGGGCATGGTGGTGCACGTTTGTAATCCTAGTACCTGGGAGGCTGAGACAGGAGGATCGCAGGTTCGAGGCCAGCATCAGCAACATAGTGAGGCCCTCAGCAACTTAGTGAGACCCTGTTTCAAAATAAAGAATAAAAAATAGGGTTGGGGGTGTAGCCTAGAGATAGAATGTCCCTGGGTTCAATCCCTAGTACTGCAAAAAAAAAAAAAAAAAAGCTAAATGTTTCAGAAGATGCTTTCACTCAATTAGAAGTGAGTGTTTGCTAGGATGAAGTTAAGACCAAACTGTGTTCACTGAGCACTGCACTAGGTTTTAGAGCATGATTAGCCAACTCTAGAGATTAGAAAGGAAATAATTTTAGTATGTCACGGTAAGACCTTAGATATGGACACACTCTGAATGTCATGGGGACAAACCCCACAATACGAATATGCCTGTGCTAAGCCTAAAGGACAAATAAGAATTACCTGGTGAGGAAGGGCATTTCACATAGAGGGAACAGCATGAACAAGCTCAGCAAAGTCTAAGCCACTGGGTGTCAACTGAGATGCCAAGTGTGGGGTGTGTGGCAGCCACTGGTAAAGCCAAAAGAAAACTGAAGCGAGTGCAAAAGTCAATAGCTAGAAATTCCTTCTGCTAGCAAGCTATTTTAAAAATCCCATGGAGAACCACATTTTTTACTCAAAGAGGACATGCACCAGGGCATGGACCTGAGCATGGTCTTGACACGGACAGCAAAAGAGCCTCTCCCGGTGTCACGCGCAGCTGTCCATGTGCCCAGGCCTACGGCAGCAGTGAGCCAGCAGTCCATTCCTGATATCTCTTCGCCAGGCCACAAACTTGCTGTAACCTCAAGAGGCTGATCCCCCTCTCTGGATTTCGGGTTTCTCCTCTATAAAACAAAGGAACCAGCCAGGTATAGTGGTGCACACCTCTAATCTCAGTACTTGGGAGGCTGAGACAGGAAGATTGCAAGTTCAAGGCCAGCCTCAGCAACTCAGTGAGACCCTGTTTCAAAATGAAAAGGGCTGGGGTGTAGCTTGGTGGTGGAATGTCCCTAGTCCAATCCCCAATACCAAAACCAAAAACCAACCAAACAAACAAAAAGACAAAAGGAACCATCTAGAAAGTACTTCTTGGGGACTCGATTTTTGTTCTTTTACTTACTATCTTTCTTTGGATGGGCCGGGGGGTATTTTATTCATTCCCTGACAGGTTCCAGTGAGAATTTTCAATAAGCTCAAAAAGACAGATGGGTACAGACAGAAAATATCAATTAGAAGGAGAGAAACATGAAGGAAGGGAGAAAACAAGAGAGGCAGAGATGCGACCATGACACAAAATCCATGCCAGGGACGTCTCTGCGCGCTGGGGAGGGAGAACTCACAGGTGGGACCGTGTGCTCTCTAGCAGCAAAGCCAGAGAAGTACGTGATCAGCCGCACGTGTAGCCCTAGGATGCGGCAGACCATGCTGGGGAGAAGCCACTCAGTGTTAGTCTGTCTCCTAAGATAATCAAGCTATGTTCCAAAGAAAGCAAAGAGACTTTACCCGTATAAATCTGTCAACTGCCACAATGAGGCCTAATGCAATGGCCCAGAGTAAAGACACGCATTGTCTTGTTCCCCTCCAATTGACAAGGTACACCACTTCCTGAAAGTTATAAATAGAGAACTCTGCATTGTGGCCTTTCCTCCCGCTTCCACAAAAAGAACTCAGGCTGGCTGGATCTGGTGGTACACGCCTATAATCCCAGTATTTGGGAGGCTGAGACAGACAGGAGGATCACAGGTTTGAGGCCAGTCTCCGCAATTTAGCATGACCCTGTTTCAAAATAAAAAATAAAATAGGCCGGGTATGGTGGCGCATGCTTGTAATCCCAGTACTTGGGAGGCTGAGACCGGAGGATCCGGGTTCGCGGCCAGCCTCAGCTACTTAGTGAGGCCCTCCGCAACTTCGTGAGACCCGGTTTAAAAATAAAGGATAAAAAATAGGGCCGGGGGTGTAGCTCGGAGGTAAAATGCCCCTGGGTTCAATCCCTGGTACTGCAAAAAATAAATAAATAAATAAATAAATAAATAAAATAGGGCTGGGGGTGTAGCTCGGAGGTTGAATACCCCTGGATTAGCCAGACACAGTGTTGCATACCTGTAATCACAGTATTTGGGAGGCTGAGACAGGAGGATCGTGGATTTGCAGCCAGCCTCAGCAACTTGTGAGGCCCTTCACAACTTAGTGAGACCCTGTTTCAAAATAAAGAATAAAATAGGGCTGAGGGTGTAGCTCAGAGGTAGAATGCCCCTGGGTTCAATCCCTAGTAACACACACACACATACACACACGTACAAATACCCCTGGATTCAATCCCCAGAGGAGGAGGAGAAGGAGGACGAGGAGGAGGATGAGGACGAGGACGAGGACGAGGAGGAGGAGGAGGAGGAGAAGGAGGAGGAAAGAAAGAGAAAGAAAAAAGGAAAGAGCAGGATGTGGTGGCACACACCTGTAATCCCAGTACTTAGGAGGCTGAGACAGGAGGATTGAAGGTTTGCAGCCAACCTCAGCAACTTAGTGAGCCTCTCTGCAACTTAGTGAGACCCTGTTTCAAAATAAAAAATAAAGTAGGGCTGGGGGTGTGGCTTGGAGGTAGAACGTCCCTAGGTTCAATCCCCAGTACTAGAAAAGAAAAGAATAGAACTTGGGCTGCTGGCGCGGGCCCCTCCCCTCCTCTGGGTGCAGCCAGGAGCCCACCCAGCATCCTTCTCCATCAGGAAGAGAATGATGCCCATCTGTAGCTACTCTTCATTAAAGAACAGTGCAGCCTGTGGACCCAGGAACATGCAAATCTTCTGAAGGCAACAAGTACAGACTTCAGAATTCCCTTGCAGCACCCAGAGTAACTCAGTTCCTGCACCTATACAGCAAGCATCTGCTGAATGCTTTATTGTGTTGCCATCTCCAAAATGCTGCAGCACACCTAGAGGGCCTGCTACATTTCACTTGGTCATTGGCTCCACATGTGCCCAGGATAAAGCATCCAGTCCCTGCTCTGTGTGACGCCAGGACAAGTCACACTGTCCCTCTACTGAAGAACTCACGTTCACGGAGTGCTCATGCTGGTCTCTGCAGACTGCAGGCGCACGGCTTGCTCAAACAAAGCCATCACGGGGAGCAGCCACCCTTCCCGCAGCCTCAGGGGTCACAGCCCATCAACTCGGGGGTCACTGTACTGGGACACTGTTTTCGCTCAGTGAGACCCACCTCATTGCTACATCCATCCTCTTTCTCACAGATAAAGGTTTCTAGCAATTGATCAACTCTTTCTGGTTCGAAGTCACTGTAGCCAGGTTTTAGGTATGTATATATAAAGCCACAACCATTTTCATGACAATGGGGGACTGGACATATTAAAAACCTATTTTTTTCTTTTTATAATTCAGTGTGTGTGTGTGTGTGTGTGTGTGTGTGTGTGTGTGTGTTTGGTACTGGGGATTGAACCCAGGGGCATTTTACCTGCAAGCTACACCCTCAGCCCTTTTTTTATTTTTATTTTTATTTTTATTTTTATTTTTATTTTTATTTTTATTTTTTGTTTTGAAATGGTTCTTGCTATGTTGCTGAGAGTCTTGCTAAGTTGCTGAGGCTGTCCTTGAACCTGCCATCCCCCTGTTCCAGCCTCCCAAGTACTGGGATTACAGGCATGTGCCGCCATGCCCAGCTGATTCATTTGTAAATAGGTGATAAATTGTGATTCCAAAATCAAAATCTAAAAAAATATACAGTGATGCATCTCTCCCCTCCTAGCTCTTCTGCTCAGTTGTCACTTCTGTTTCCGACCATCATGTTTCTTATGTATTAAAGTTTCTAGCCTGGTGTGGTGGCCAATGCCTGTAATCCCAGTACTTGGGAGGCTGAGACAGGAGGATCACAGGTTGTCAGCCTGCCTCAGCAACTTAGGCCCTCAGCAACCTAGTGAGACCTGTTTCCAAATAAAAAATAAAATGAAATGGGGGTGTAGCTCAGAGGTAGAATGCCTCTGGGTTCAATCCTCAGCACCACAAAAAAAAAATAAAGTTTCTTTATGCACATAGAAGTACATAAAGTGTCTCTCTCTCTCTCTCTCTCTCTCTCTCTCTCTCTCTCTTTCTCTTACACAAAAGCTGGCATATTACCCATATGGCTTGACTCTGTATTTTTCACTTAGTAATATATCTTGGAGATCCTTCTCTGGCAGTACACAGAGAGTGATCTCAATTTTTTTTTGCTCTTTTTTTTTCTTTACAGTATTCCACTGTCCAGAGGGACCACAGTCCATTACTGATAAACACTGGGATCTTTTTCAGTCTTTTGTTCCTATAACAATGTAGTTTAATAACCCTCCACATATGCCATTTAACTCATATTTAAAATATAAATTCTCAGAAGGGGAAGTACAGTAGCCCCCCCCTTATCCATGGTTTCACTTTTCATGGTTTCAGTTACACACAGTCAACTATAGTCCAAAATTATTAAATGGAAAATTCCAGAAATAAGCAATCCATACATTTTAAATTGCATAGTATTCTGAGTAGCATGATGAAGTCTTGTGCTCTCCAGCCTGGGATGTGAGTCATTCCTTTGTCCAGTGTATCCATACTGTGTATGCTACCCTCCCATTAGTCAGTAGCTATCTCAGTTATCAGATCCACTGTCACAGTATCTCAAAGCTTATGTTCAAGTATCCACTATTTTACTTAATATAGGCCCCAAAATGCAGTGTAGTGATGCTGGAAATTTCATTACAATATATTATTGTAATTGTTCTATTTTATTATTAGTTATTTTTGCTAATCTCTTACTAAATCTAATTTATAAACCTAACTTTATCATAGGCATGGATGTATGGGGAATAACATAACAATATAGGGTTTGGTACTATCTATGATTTCAGACATCCATTGGAAGTCCTGGATGTATCTCCCTGGATAAGGGGAAACTACTATATTAGGTCCAAAGGTGTACACATTTGTAGCCAGGTGAGGTGACACATGCCTGTAATCCCAGTACTTGGGAGGCTAAGATAGGAGGATCACAGGTTCAAGGCCAGTCTCAGCAACTTAGTGAGACCCTGTTTCAAATTAAAAAGGACTGGGAATGTGGCTCAGAGGTAGATTGCCCCTGGGTTCAATCCCCAGTACCAAAAATGGTATACACATTTGTAAGGGCAGAAGGTCACTTAGATGCTTTGCAAAGAAAAGACATTACCAAAAAAGTGCAAGAATTAACTCTGTGGTTCGCCCATTATCTTGGCCAAGAGCTCGCTATCAGCCATGTGTGAAATTGTGTAAAATGTTCACCTCCACCTGTCAAGGCTCTCTGGGATTTCGTGCCATATTTATGAAACCAAAAGAAGTCACCCTACAGCTGGGAGTTGAATTGCTACAGCATGTGTGTTGTGGTCTTTCTACAGCTTCTGGGGGGAAGGCACAGCCTGTCCTGCCAGTCTAACACTGGAGGCTGCCGACTTCCCCAAAAGTCAACTACAGCAAGAGGCTTTGGAAGTGTGGGGCTGGGAAGGGCGGGGCAGTGGCTAGAAGCCAACTGCTGGGCACCTCGGTATGCAGGTGGGGAGGGTGGGGAAGAAGCCTCACCCAGTTGCTTTCATTCCTTTCCTCCACCAGGGGCTCTTGCATGGCAGATACTGCCCAGAATGCCCCGGCCCCTGAGAAGGCTGGTGTCCTGCACCCACAGGCCTCGGGCACGAGCTGCCTCTCCTGGGTCCGGCCTGGCACAGAATGCCCTGAACAAGTCATACATTTCTCTGCGCCTCCATTTCCTCATCCACCCCAAGGTAGAAAAAAAAGTGAGTGTTTCCCTCTGCTGTGCTCAAAGTAAGGACACCTTTCTTTGTTCCCTAACAAACAGAAATCCCAGACCTTCCCTGTTACAAAAAAATCAACAGGTAGCTGGGGGTGTGGTTCAGTGGCAGTGCACTTGCCTAACACCTGCAAGGCCCTGGATTCCATCCCCAGCATTGAGCGGGAAAAAAAATCAATAGGTGGAGAATGGTCCCATTTCTGTAAAATCAGATAAACAAACCCAGTTATGTGTGTATATAGAAAAGTACCAAAGGGTCTACTGCAAAATGTTAATTGTGGTGGAATTACATAAAGGTTTTTCTTCTTTTCATTTTCTTTTCTAAATTTTCTATAATAAGTGTGTGTGTGTGTGTGTGTGTGTGTGTGTGTGTGTGCGTGCTCACATGTGTGTGTTACTGGAGATTAAATCCAGGGGCATTCTACCTATGAGCTATACCCCCAGCCCTATTTTATATTTTACTTTGAAACGGGTCTAAGTTGCTGAGATTGACCTCGAGCCTATGATCCTCCTGTCTCAGCCTCCCAAGTACTGTGATTCCAGGTGTGCGCTACCACATCCGGCTCTATCATAAGCCTTTTGAATTTTTTTTAAGTGAAGGGAGTGAACTAAATCATTTCTTTTTTTTTTTTTTTGCGGTACCGGGGATTGAACCCAGGGGCGTTCTACCTCCGCGCTACACCCC
>PVJS01043286.1:0-17132 GCA_004027185.1 Glis glis | reverse complement strand
TTTTTTTTTTTTTTTTTTTTTTTTTTGCGGTACCGGGGATTGAACGCAGGGGCGTTCTACCTCCGCGCTACACCCCCGGCCCTATTTTTTATACTTTATTTTGAAACCGTGTCTCACGAAGTTGCGGAGGGCCTCACTAAGTAGAGAGAGAGAGACAGACACAGAGAGAGAGAGAGAGAGAGAGAGAGCTGAGGCTGGCCGCGAACCCGGATCCTCCGGTCTCCGCCTCCCAAAGTACTGGGATTACAAGCGTGCGCCACCACGCCCGGCTTTCTTACATTACCTTTGTACCATTAAAAAATTCTCATTCATTTATATAATAGCTTGCACAAAATTTCTTCAAATTGAGAATTTAGATTACTACTAGCAACTCTGATTTGATACCAGCCAGAAATCAAAACAAACCACCACCACCTCCTCCACCAAAAAAATCTACACTCTTTAATTTAAGCTTTTTTTGGGGGGGGTACTGGAGGTTTAACCCAGAGGCACTTTACCTCCAAACTACACCCCCTAGCCCGATTTATTTATTTTTATTTTGAAACAGGGTCTTGCTAAGTTCCTAAGGGTCTTCCTAAATTGCTGAGGGTGTCCTCCAACCTGTAATCCTCCTGTTTCAGCCTCCCAAGTACTGGGATTACAGGAGTGTGCCACCACGTCCGGCTTAATTAAGCTTTTGACAACTGTCAAGAATGGGAAATGCAGGCTTAAAAAACAAAACAAAAAACAACTCTTGTGTTTGCCTTGCATATGTTTTGAAAGAAACCTATTTTCTCCCAGTAAGCCATGACGCAAAATAGCAACCTCCAGTGAATTTTTTTAAGGTCCAGATGACTGATTCCTGTAAAATAGATACACTGAATGAAGATAGGAAAGCAGTGCCCACAGTCATGCTTAAGAAGTATAATAATTAGCGCCGGGTGTGGTGGTGCACGCTTGTAATCCCAGTACTTTGGGAGGCAGAGACTGGAGGATCCGGGTTCGCGGCCAGCCTCAGCTCTCTCTCTCTCTCTCTCTCCCCCCATGTCTCTCTCTCTCTCTTTCTACCTAGTGAGGCCCTCCGCAACTTTGTGAGACTCGGCTTCAAAATAAAGTATAAAAAAATAGGGCTGGGGGTGTAGCGTGGAGGTAGAACGCCCCTGGGTTCAATCCCTGGTACCGCAAAAAAAAAAGAAGTATAATAATTTTGTTTTTTCTTTTAGGTTTTTTCAGTTGACATTAATGGTTTAAATATCCAAGAAGTTCTCAATGTTTCTGTTGATGCTCCAGAGAATCTGGCTGTGGACTGGATTAATAATAAACTTTATCTGGTAGAGACCAAGGTCAACCGCATAGATATGGTAAATTTGGATGGAAGCCATCGGGTTACCCTTATAACTGAAAACTTGGGGCGTCCTAGAGGAATTGCCCTGGACCCAACTGTTGGGTAAGTGATGTGAAAACATACTGATTCTTGCATTTTTAACATTTTGTCTCTCTCCCTAAACATCCATTGGATTAACTGGAGGTTAATTCTGGTTTCTTTTAGGCTCTGTATGCTAGAACCCATGATTATGTTATGTGTATAGTCATAGAAGCCTTAAAGGCATTGACGAAATGTAATCCCATTTGAAGATATGTAATCAAAACACACCTCGTTGTGTACTACTTGATGTGTTAGGGGACATGAATTTTATTCTTAGTGTTTGCCACATTTGCCTAGTGAAGAGATTGACTTCTGTGTTCTAATTCAATCTGCTAAATTATTACAACTAAACATTACCACGTTTTACCATTATTTTTTATTTATTTTTTAAATTTTTGTAGTACTGGGGATTGAACCCAGGGGCCTTCTATCTCTGAGCTACACCCCCAGCTCTATTTTATCTTTTATTTCAAAACAGAGTTTCACTAAGTTTCGGAGGGCCTCCCTAAGTTGCAGAGGCTGGCCTCGAACCTGTGATCCTCCTGTCTCAGCCTCCCAAGTACTGGGAATACAGGAGTGTGCCATCACACCTGGCTCACAGTCTGTTTTTTAAACACTTTTTTATTTCCATTGTTTTATACTCCCATGGTTTGCTAGTCAATGGAAATTTCCATTGATCTAAACACATTATTTACAAAAAAGAATTTCCAGATAAATTTGTAAAATAACAGACATTTTGTCTTTTGCTGTTCTTTTGCAGTTACTTGTTTTTCTCAGACTGGGCAAGTCTTTCTGGGGAACCTAAGGTAGAAAGGGCTTTCATGGATGGCAGCAACCGGAAGGACTTGGTGAAGACCAAGCTGGGGTGGCCTGCTGGTATCACTCTGGATTTGATAAGCAAGCGTGTTTATTGGGTTGACTGCCGGTTTGATTACATTGAAACTGTAACTTACGATGGGCTTCAAAGGTAAGAAGTATTTTTTATGCCTTTATAAGTTTGGAGAAAAGTATATAATATTGATAGGCATACAAAAGGGCCAGAATAAAATATTACTGTGTTGGTCGACACAGTCACTCACATGACCTTCGAGTTGACATTCCCATGAAGTGACCTGCTCTGAGGTTTGTTAACTTTCCTTGTGTTCCGTAGTTAACACTCGTTAGGTATCACCTAGAGCATTTGCTCCTTGGTTTCTCCTCTCCAACCCCTTTCTGAGTTCCAGATGAAGCACATTGCTTTCACTCATTCCTGAGTTCATTTATTTCTCTGGGTTCCTTATACTTTGTTTTCCAAGACCACTTTACCTTCTAGTTTTCTAACTTTCCTTCAATAAACAAATACATTTTTGTTATTTATTTAACATTATCCAGTGAGAATTAATTGGATTTTGTTCTGTTTTATGTATCTCAAATTTCAAGGAGAAATTATTTTTATTTTTTGGTTTTGTTTGTTTTGTTTTGGTGCTGAGGATTGACCAGGGCCTCACGCATGCTAAGCATGTGTTCTGCCACTGAATACACCTGCAGCCCAGGAGAAATTCTTTGTTTTATATTTTTACCTGTTATACTTCAAAGATATCTAAATACCAATATTTGAATGTTAAATACAGCATATTTTTTATCTTTTTTTTCAATACTGGGTACCAAACCCAGAACCTCATGTATGTTAGGCAAGTGCTCTGCCACTTAGCTACATCCCTCGCCCTCTTCATCCTCTTAATCTGAGTGGATTATAACTATAAATTAGTTAAATTATTAACCACTTTTAATCCTTTCCTTTTGATATTTTCAAAATTTGTGTAAAATATATTCTTCAAATTTTGACCAAGAAAAATGACTATCTGTAGATTCTGCTAATAAACTGGCTAATTTAATTTCCCCAAATGTGTTTATTGTATTTTCAATGAAAGAAGTAGATTATTTTCTATTGTATCTCTATTTTGTAAGGATGATATTGTGATTTTCCACTGGATTCCATACTCTTAGAAAAGTCTCTGGCTGGTTAAGTGATGGGTATTAATACTGTGACTTCCTATCACTAAAGCTGGTTGCCATTTCGAGAACATAAATTAATTTAATGAAAAAATATTAGTCCATCTGATGTCTTATAAAAATGGTTGGGAAACTACCTAAATTTTTTCTCATTCATTGGGTGTTTCCGCATTATACAGTCACAATATTTTCATGCTAAATTTAAAGCAAAACACAAAAGATAAAAATCAACTGAGTTTCAGAAAGATCTGAATGGTTTGCTGGCTGTGAAGAAACATCAAAGAAATATTAAAGCTCGTGAGTATAGCTGTAATGATAAAGTCATTGCCTCTTCCTTTGCCAGCAGGTGGCATTCAGAGTTCTAGACTTTGCCAATCGAAAAAGAAAACCATTCTCTCATCTCAGTGTGCCCCGTCATTCAGTGTTTCAAAGTCTGCACTAACTTGTCACCTTAGGTTTCTTTGTTTTCTCTCTTTATTGTGTTTCCAAGCTTTAGTACCTTCAAATCTTTTCTTAGAGCCCTATTGTGCTTGATTTTTTTTGTTTTTGGGTACTGGGGAATGAATCCAGGAGCATTCTACCTCTGAGCTCCACTGCCAGCCCTATTTTATTTTTATTTTGAAACTGGGTCTCACTAGGTTGATGAGAGTCTCACTACTTGCTGAGGCTGTCCTCGAACCTGTGATCCTCCTGTCTCAGCTTCCCAAATACTGGGATTACAGGTGTATGCCACCATGCCCCAGCCATTGTACTTTATTTTTATTTTTATTTTTAGGTCTTTCTGTTATGTCAAAGAAAATAAGTTCTTACTTTGTGTCTGTCAGCATTCTTGCAGGTGTAATCTATTCTGACCACATAGCTTAGAGGAAAGAAGATTTATTTATTTATTTATTTATTTATTTTGAGGTACCAGGGATTGAATGCAAGGGCGTTCTACCTCCGCACTACGCCCCCGGCCCTATTTTTTATACTTTATTTTGAAACCGGGTCTCATGAAGTTGCGGAGGGCCTCACTAGGTAGAGAGAGAAAGAGAGAGAGAGAGAGAGAGAGAGAGACAGGGAGAGAGAGAGCGAGAGAGCTGAGGCTGGCCGTGAACCCGGATCCTCCGGTCTCTGCCTCCCAAAGTACTGGGATTACAAGCCTGCGCCACCACGCCCGGTGACAAGATTTATTTTCTTATAGTTTCGGGCTCAGTCCATATGAGGCTGGGGATCACGGATCTCAGGGCATGGTGGCGGGAGGTGGAGGGAGAGCACATGGGCTGTGCTGTTTACATCATGGAGGCTGGAAGCAAGAAGAGAGAGAGGGAGGGAGGGAGGGAGGGAGGGAGAGAGAGAGAGAGAGAGAGAGAGAGAGAGATTTTGAGAGAGAATGCTCAGTGTGCGCAGGGGGAGGAAGAACCCTTTATATAATCCCCAAGACCGCACCCCCAGGGACCCACCTCCAGCCACACCCTACCGGCCTACCAGGTATCACCCAGGTAAATCCATTAAATGGATTTATCCACTTCTGGGATTATAACCCTCATGACTCAATTACATCAGCTCCAAACATTAAGTGAACTCTTTAGGAAACATTTTTTTTTTTTTTTGCGGTACTGGGGATTGAACCTGAGCTACACCCCAGCCCTATTTTTTATTCTTTATTTTGAAACAAGGTCTCCCTAAGTTACAGAGGGCCTCACTAAGTAGCTGAGGCTGGCTCTGAACCTGCGATCCTCCTGTCTCAGCCTCCCAAATACTAGGATTACAAGCGTGTGCCACCACGCCTGGCTTAGGGAACATTTTATGTGTAACTACAACACCCTCACAAATCATCCTCTACCTTACTTTATTCATGTGTCTAACTGAATTGTTGTTTATAGAGAGGTAGTCATGGCAGGTGCCATGTTGATTTCTTTCCTGTGTTTGGTACCTTTTGCTTCTGTTTTCTTCTCTTGTAAGCAGCTCTGGGCACTCCGTGCCTCCGTTACAGGTATGATCCATTGACAGTTTCATTAAACAGAGGCAAATGAGTGGTAGTACCGCCTTTCACAACCACTGGATACGTCTGGGTGTTTGCTGGGGGCTGAATACTACCTACCACTTACTGTCCTGCTTCCTAGTTGCTGAGAAGTGGTCATAGTGGGAAATGATTGTTGGGGGCATCTTCCACCAGACTTCCAATCCTTATTACACTTCCACTTGTTACATATTCAAAGTGCTATTTCACATCTTAGCCTTTGATATGTGAGGCAGACTAAAAGGAATGAAGGGCAAATGAGAAAACAGTCGCCCCAAAATACAGAACAAGCTAAAGGACTGATTAGGACTGGAATTTAAATCTCAAAGGTCTTTCCCAAGAAGCAACATGAAAATCCTATCAAATGGAGAGGGAATTTCACATGCCTCTTAAAATGTATCTTTTCTATATATTCCTTATTGTAATAAGAAGTGATTTTGCTTTTTAGGCATTTAACGGAACTAACTACACCTTTAATAAAAATAAAGTAGAACAAACAAAAAAATTGTATGCTATATATCTTTTGTAACAGGAAGACGGTCGTTCATGGCGGCTCTCTCGTCCCTCATCCCTTTGGAATCAGCCTGTTTGAGGAACACGTGTTCTTTACTGACTGGACAAAGATGGCTGTGATGAAGGCAAATAAGTTCACGGAGACCAACCCACAAGTGTACCACCAGTCTTCCCTGAGGCCCTATGGGGTGACTGTCTACCATGCCCTCAGGCAGCCCTATGGTAAGCCACAGGTCCTGGCTTGATGGAAATGTGCAAAGCTATGGAAGTTAATGATGAGCGTGCTCATAAGATTTGGGTGATGTTCTCAAATATACGAAGGATTGTCTAGAGTGCTAACCCTCTGAAATTAGCTCTGCAGATCCTGGGCATTCAAAGAAATTGATGTATTTTGAAGTAAAAATGCCAAATCTAGAGAAAACTTAGAGATTGATTTAATAGATATTTACTGGTCCCTGTCATGTGCCAAGTCCTGTCTAGATGCTGGGGGTGTTGCAGCAAACAAACCAAACCCAAATACCTATGCTCATTCTACTTGGAGAAATCTCTTGTAAACCTCTAATATTATGGTGGGCAAAACTAAGACCCTGGAGAGGAAAATGACATATCCAAATGTTCATTTTAGGTAGTGTCAGGGTTGTTTCTGTTGCATTTTTATGACATCTCTTCTTTGATTTGAATTAGATCTGTCATTGGCCAGCTGGGTTTGGTGTCTCTCTGAGTGGTCACTTATTAAAGAAATATTTTGATTCAGACACTGTTACATCTTCTGTTATTTTTATATTTTTGGTACTAGGGACTGAACCCAGGGGCATTCTATCTTTAAGCTACTCCCCACCCCTTTTTACTTTTTTTTTTTTTTTTTGCAGTACCGGGGATTGAACCCAGGGGTGTTCTACCTCTGCGCTACACCCCCGGCCCTATTTTTTATACTTTATTTTGAAACCGGGTCTCACGAAGTTGCGGAGGGCCCCACTAAGGAGAGAAAGAGAGAGAGAGAGAGAGACAGGGAGAGAGAGAGAGAGAGAGACAGGGAGAGAGAGCGAGAGAGCTGAGGCTGGCTGCGAACCCGGATCCTCGGGTCTCCGCCTCCCAAAGTGCTGGGATTACAAGCTTGCGCCACCACGCCCGGCCCCTTTTTACTTTTTAATGTTTATTTATTTATTTTTATTTAGTGTATTTTTATTTAGTTGTATTTTTATTTAGTGGTGCCAGAGATTGAACCTGGGGGCATTCTACCTCTGAGCTACATCCCCATCCCTACTTATTTTTTATTTGGAAACAGGGTCTCTCTAAATTGCTGAGAGTCTTGCTAAATTGCTGAGGCTGGCTGCGAACCTGTGATCCTCCTGTCTCAGCCTCCCAAGTACTGGGATTACAGGTGTGTGCCACCATGCCCAGCACTATTTTTTATTTTCAAACAGGGTCTTGCTAAGTTGCTGAGGCTGGCCTTGAACCTGTGATCCTCCTGTTTCAGCCTTCCAAGTACTGGGATTACAAGTGTGTGCCACAGTGCCTGGGTTGTTTACAGTAATTTTGTATGTGTTTCAAGGTTTTAAATTGAGCTTTTGCAAGTCTATCTGGACCGTATATGGCTTTTTTCTATATTAGCTTGAGGACAATACAAAGAAAATACACTAAACTAGATGATATTGGTAGAAAGTTTAATATTGGTGAACTATAATTTGGAGAAATACAGATTTGCTTTAAAACTCATATTAAGTGATGAATCTGTTTAGGATGGATAAAGACAAAATAAGTAGGTTGACTTTATTTTAAGCAAACTAATAGAATTACACATTCTGATGAATAACCTTTAATGTCATCATCGTTCTGGGAAAATACATACTTATCTGAAAACATTTTGTAAATTTCTATTTGGAATAGCTTTCAGATGCAATTTATGAAGCTACTAGTTTTGCATCTGCTTTTACCTGTTTGATCATCTACATTATTTCCATTATTTGGTTCAGAATGATGTCTGGTTGTTATTTCCCCAAATCCATCCACCTGAGAAGGGAAAGAGAACATTTTAAAGGATAAGTCAAAGGCTCAGAAGACAATTTTAAGAAGCAGATTTGAAGGTTTTGTCTGTGGCAGCCTTGCATACAGTGTGCAGTGAGATTCCTGAGGTTATACCTCGAGGTGGCTTTAGGCAGTATAAGCTGGTTTGGGTGGAAGGCATGTAGGGTTTTGGAATCAGATCTGGATTTGAATCCTAGTTTAGTTGTTTAGCCACTGAATAATCTTGGGTGAGCTGTCTAATCTTTTGGAGACCTCTGTATAATTGGGATAATAATACTACCTCTTAGAGTTATTAGTTGTATATTGGCTTACTTATAAAATAAGCACCCACTTATACACTGTTGGTGGGATTACAAATTAGTATAGCTACTATAGAGATCATTGTGGAGATTCCTTAGAAAACTTCGAATGGATTCACCATATTATCGAGCTATACCACTCCTGGGTATCTTTCTAAAGGGACCGAAATCAGAATATTATAGTGATACATGCATATCCATGTTTATAGCAGCACAATTCACAATAGCCAAATTATGGAACCAACTTAGGTGTCCATGAACAGATGAATGGATTACAAAATTGTGGGATATACACACAATGGAATTCTACTCAGTAATAAAGAAGAACAAAATTATGTCATTTGCAGGAAAATGGATGGACCTGGAGAACATTATGTTAAGTGAGATTAGCCAGTCATAGAAAGTGAAGGGTCATATGTTTTCTCTCATATGCAGAAGCTAGGGAGTGATCGGAATACAAGAAGGACTTTAGAAAATGGAGGCCCCAGTGGAGCAAGGGAGGTGGTCTAGGAGAGGGTGGGGAGGGGAGAAAGAATTAATAAAGGAGACACTTCTATTGGCATTGTGTACATATGTGAGAATACCAGTGCCAATCTCAATATCATGTAAGAGGAAAGGGAGGAAGTGGGGAGGGAGCTGGTGGGAAGCTCACCAAGTGCTGGGTGCATGTATGTCACTATCACTCTGTGATAGTGATGTGATGTGAGACTACATTGTGATGTGAGACTACAATGCACCAATAAAAGTATATGAAAAAATTAAAAAATAAGTCAAATGCAAAATAAAAATAAAATAAGCACTCAGTGAGTAATAGGTATTTGTTATATATTATGAATCATAAAAATAGCACTGAAGGCTTTAAAAAATTGGGGGGGGAGTTATTTATAATCACTGAGGCTAGTAGACAGTCTTACATAATTATTGCAGAAAAAGAATCCCATAGTTACACAGTGTCCGGTGTCTTGTTGTTTTGCCACCACCAGCTTGAGAGTGGATGGGAGAGCAGCAGTAAAATGGGAGGGTTTGTGGGCCAGATGTGGATGCATTCAGTGATAACCAGGATTGATAGCTCCAAGGAGTTGGATAGTTATGCATTTCTAGTTGTGATTTGACCCTGTGCATTTTCCCCTCCAGCTAGCAATCCATGTGGAAATAACAATGGGGGCTGTGAGCAGGTGTGTGTCCTCAGCCACAGAACAGATAATGATGGTCTGGGTTACCGTTGCAAGTGCTCATTCGGCTTCGAGCTGGATACGGATGAGCGCCACTGTGTAGGTAAGGACTCTGTTTGGGGCCATCTTTCTGGCTGGCAGCACAGGGTACTTGTGTGCATGCCTCTACCCAGACAGCTCCTGCTCTGCATCTGGCCAGCTCACTATCTGACTTCTTCACTGCAAAAAGGCTTTCTGTAGCACACAGGGCATCTTCTTTGGTAGGCATCACTTTCTCTACATGCAGAGCTGTATTTGAAGATGTAAACCTCTCTCCTTTTGGATTTTCCTTTATCTAGGGTTTTCTTGGTCTTCCTTTCCTCTTTGTTTCCTGAAAACTGTCTCCTTTTATTGACTATGGTCTTTGAATTCCATGTGATTGGATTTTGAGTTCTTTTCTGTATACCATTTCCACTTTTTTTTTTTGCATTGCGTTGGAGGATGGAACCCAGAGCCTCGCATATGCTTAGGCAAGCACCCCACCACTGAGCTACATCCCCAGCCCTACCACTTCCACGTTACACTGTAGCCTTAACTTTTATGGGAAATAACGCATCCCTTTTACTGACTTCTCCTGAACCACCACCGAGGCCCTTGGAGCCAGGTGATCACATCTTAATCCCACCTGGCTCTGTTGCTATGTTCCAAAATAAACTCCTGAATGTTGGGTGGCTCAATTACTTATGAAGTTTTTCACTGTTCAGGTCAAATTTTTTTTGTGTGTGTGTGGTACTGAGTATTGAACCCAGGGACATTCTACCTCCAAGATACACCCCCACACCTTTTTTATTTTTTGTTTTGAAATAGGATCTCCCTAGGTTACTGGGAGTCTCCTTACATTGCTGAGGCTGTTCTTGAACCTGTGATCCTCCTGTCTCAGCCTCCTAAGTACTGGGATTATGGGCCTGTGTTTATAATCCCTGACTAAACTTTCTTTTTTCTGTTTGCCTCTATGCTCCTGGTTTCAAACTCTTTCCTTTCTTCCTTTTTGGTCACCTATGCATCTATTCATAATTAGGCCATTGCCTGGGTCTCAGCTGATGATGAAATACACTTCTATAATATTTTTTTCTCTCCTTTTCCCTTCTACAACTCTTTTTTAAATTCCTTTAACAAATTCTTGCTGTTCAGATGGTGCTGCCTTACTATGTATGTTCTTTTATTATAAATCAGATAAAGTTGTTAACATTCTGGGTAGTCTTAGATTCAGATAAAAATTACCATAATTTAAAAAACCATGTGTTTATAACTATTTTATCAGTAGTACATTTCAACATTATGAACAGGGTGGAGGAGGGAGCAGGGCGGGATCTGGAGGGAAACACACCAGGTGCTGTGTGCGTATATGCTTCTATCACACTAAACCTCACTGTGATGTATGGTTACCATGCACCAATAAAAGTATATTAAAATGAAATAAAATAAATAGTACATTATCGAATGATTTTGTTTTTAAAATTTCCTGCAATTTTTATCTTTGTCATGTTTATACCTTCTTCATCACTATCTTTTGTGTGTGTGTGTGTGTGTGTGTGTGTGTGTGGTCCTGGGGATTAAACCCAGGAGTGTTCTGCCTCTGAGCTATACCCCCAGCCCTATTTTATTTAATTTATTTTGAAAGAGGGTCTCACCAAGTTGTGGAGGGCCTTGCATTGCTGAGGCTGCCCAGGAACTTGCAAGCCTCCTGTCTCAGCCTCCCAAGTACTGGGATTACAAGGGTGCACGGGCTCATCACTATCTTTTTGATTTCCTCACATACTGTCTCAGTTTCCTTCCTGGTTTTTAAAAATCACTCCTTTTTACCTACTTCCTTTATTCTCCCCTTCCTTCCCTTCTTTCACTCCTTTGTTGTTGATTCTCCTTTCTTTCTGGTTTTAGTACCTCAAAAACTATGGTAGGATTCTTGGTATAGAGTCTTTACCAAAGTTATCCAAGCTTAAGAATTTTGATGGAATTATTATGGAGTTCAGTTTCTGATACTTGCATTACCTTCATAGTTGCTTATCTTTCTTTTTCCCTTCCATTATTTCTAACTATGTTTTCTCACAAATTTAGTTATGTTTATTTTGGAATTATAAAGTTGCTTTGTGAATGTACAGGTAATTTCTCTGGAATTTGGGGAGGGCAAGACCTGTGTTGTGGCTGACCTTGCTGTGTCCCTCTTCCTACAGCTGTTCAGAGCTTCTTGATCTTTTCTTCCGAGTTGGCTGTGCGTGGGATCCCATTCACCCACTCTACCCAAGAAGATGTCATGGTTCCAGTGACCGGGAGTCCTTCTTTTTTTCTTGGAATTGATTTTGATGCCCAGGAGAGCACTATCTTTTTTTCAGATACATCAAAAGACATGATTTATAAACAAAAGATTGATGGCACAGGTGAGAAAGTTTATGTATGTGTATGTATGTATGTATGTACATTTTTTGCCTATTTTCTATAATCACACTAATTCATTTAGCATAACTTTGTATCCACTTCTTACGCAGGATATTTACTAAGCTTGCTAAATACTTTTGAATTGGGAAAAGAAATCTATTTTGTTTTGTGTGAATTAAGTTAAAACAAGCACCTTTCCTATATTTTCAAAACAGGTTATAAGTGAAAGGAAGTGCCTGAAAGCCCTCAGGAGCTGAGCTTACTAATCCGTGTCACTGGCACCTTCTCCTCTTGGCCAGCTCTCTGTTGCTAAACTAAATAATGCTTTCAGTCCTTATTTTTGGCACTTTGGTCATCTCCTCAAAAACTCTCTTATGGTAATATATTCCTCTGAATTTCCTTCAATTTCTTGACTGTTCTTTCTTGTATTCCTTGGAGGTCTTTTCTCCTTTGCCTGTCCCATAAATAACTGTGCTCTCTGCTGTTCAACGTGGTCCTCTTCTCCTTTCTGCATAATTTCATAACTTCCCAGTCTTTAATTATCATCTGTGTCGGGCGTGGTGGCGCACACTTGTAATCCCAGTACTTGGGAGGCTGAGACCTGAGGATCCGGGTTCACGGCCAGCCTCAACTACTTAGTGAGGCCCTCCACAACAGTGAGACCCTGTTTCAAAATAAAGACTAAAAAATAGGTTTGGGGGTGTAGCCCGGAGGTAGAGTGCTCCTGGGTTCAATCCCCGGTACCGAAAAAAAAAATTATCATCTGTACAGCAATTATAAGTCAGTGGGGAGGGTAGTCTTTTATTTTATTTTATTTAGGGATTTAACCCAGGGCTGCTCTGCTACTGAGCTACATCCCCAGCCCTTTATTTATTTTAATTTTTTGCAGTACTGGGGATTGAACTCAGGGGCATCCTACCTCTGAACTATACCCCTGGCCTTATTTTATTTTTTATTTTGAAACAGGGTCTCATGAAGTTGCTGAGGGCCTCGCTAAGTTGCTGAGACTGTCCTTGAATCTGTGATCCTCCTATCTCAGCCTCCCAAGTACTAGGATTACAGTCATGTACCGCCATGCTTGGCCATTATTTTGAGACAGGGTCTCACTAAATTGCCCAGGCTGGCCTGAAACTTATGATTCTCCTGCCTCAGCCTCCCTAGCTGCAGGAATTACAGGAGAGCACCACTGTGCCTGGCTAGATCCTTTTATTTTGTATTTATTTTACTTTTTTTTTTTCGCGGTACTGGGGATTGAACCCAGGGGCATTCTACCTCTGAGCTACACCCCTATTTTTTATTCTTTATTTTGAAACAGGGTCTCATTAAGTTGTTGAGGGCCTCACTAAGTAGATGAGGCTGGCTGCAAATCTGCAATTCTCCTGTTTCAGCTTCCCAAGTACTGGGATTATAGGTGAGTGCCACCACACCTGGCTGGTTCCTTTTAATAGGGCATTTACTGAGTGCTTTTCTTCTCAGGGGAGGAGCACAACCACTCACCATTCCTGCCTCTCCACAGGTTTTCTTATGGTCTTCTCTCTCGGCTTTAGCCTCTGTCACTAACTCACTACCCCCGGCCATGCTCCAGAACACGTGGAGTTCTCAGTCTCTGTCTCGCTCACGTGCAAACCTTTGCTCTCGCCCCCAATTCTCTGCTTCCTTCTGGGAAATCCCCACACTTCCACCTTGCTGCATGCTGTCATGCCATATGCCTGGGAGCCTGTACCCCCATCCCATCCTATGGCTACCTCCGTCACAGCCCCCGTTACTTTTTTATTGTTGCTTCTGGGCTGCTGAATTGCCTCTTCCTCTCTTCCTTCCTCATTGTAAATTGCCTTGAGTGCCACACCCACACTTCTTTTCAGAGGCTTCTTTATGACTCAGTTTCCTCATTTGTAAAATAGGCACATTAATAATGCCTGCTTAAGTGACTGTGAGGATGGATGAATCTGTGTGTGTAAAGTTCTCGTACCAGTTCCTAGCTCATAGTAAATGCTCAATATAAGCTATTATTATTAGCAATATTAGGTTACCTAAATATCTAATATGTTGTCTTGCACACAGAGGACTTCCTTTTTATAATTTGCTAGAAAAAAAGAAAAAAAAGAAAAGCATTAGGATTTTTTGTTATCACAAAAAGCAGTGTAATTTCTTATTCTGATTTAGATTTTCTTTAGTGGGGGGAGAAAAAAATAGGGGGGAAGCATAAACATTTATCAGAAAGGGAAGTGGTCTCTCTTCTCCTGTACTCAATTTTTATTTCCTTTCTGGTATCTTTCCTGGGCTTTTCCAAACTTGGCAACTTCATGGTTGTGAAAGACTGTTGAAAGACTGGTGAGAGGCTTGGGCGGTAACACCCCCAGGTCACCCCCTGGTTGTACCTGGCAGTGTCAGCTCGTCAGCTCTCTGGGGTGGTAGTAGGTGGACTCAGGTATCTCTTCTTCAGATGTTCTGAAGGGAGAATTTTTTTTTTCTTTCTGGAAGGTGGAACAGGGAGTGAGTGCAGACCACGCCACTCCTAGTCCTGTTTATCAGTATCAGATCTATTCTTTGAGGTCCACACTTTGGGGGATGCATAGATTTGAGGTTATCTCTTGTTGTTGCTCAATGTTTTACAGGTGTGTGTTTTTTTAATTCTGCATGTATTCCTGAATATGTTCTAACTCTGACATAAAATTTAAATATGCAGTAGTAGGAAAATTATTTTTAGGTAATATGCTTATTATATCAGCATAAGCATATTGCATAAGCATTATTTTTATGTAATATGTCTGTGTTTTAACTTATAGGAAGAGAAATTCTCACAGCTAACCGGGTGGAAAATGTTGAAAGTCTCACTTTTGACTGGATTTCAAGGAATCTCTATTGGACAGATCCTTCTCACAGAAGCGTCAGTGTCATGAGGTTAGCAGATAAATCCAGACGGGCAATAGTTGAGAATTTAAATAACCCGCGATCAGTTGTGGTTCATCCTATTGCTGGGTAAGTTTATTCACATTTTCCTAAGAGCTTGAAACTGTTTGTCTTTTACAGTTATGGAAAAGTGATGCCATAGGGATTTGGCAAGTTCTGCAAATACAAGATTGAACTGTCTAACCTGAAATTAGTTAAAATTTACCCTTTAGCATTAGCTTAAGTAATTACTTTATCTCCTTCAAACATCTTTCTTCAGGGCTGGGATGTAGCTCGGTGGCAAAGCACTTGCCTTGCAAGTGCACCGCCTTGAGTTTGATCCCTAGTCCAAAAAGACAAAAAAAGGACCCCCCCCCAAAAAATCTTTCTTTCACATTTCAGCTTTCCCAGTCTGCCCTGGGTAGGCTGGTTTTATCACAGTTACAAAGGCCCAAAGAATGGGCTACATTTTCGGTAGGAAGGAAGGAACATGCAGCAGCATTATCAGGAAAACCTCCAATTCTGGCCCTGCTATAATGTATCCCTAGGAAGCTTCGCAAGGCTTGCTTAATCCTTCAGTAGTTTTCAGAGTAAAAAGTTCTTCAGATTATAAAGTTCATGTTTTACCATTCTGCCACCTGGTCAGACAAGAACAGGCCCCAAGACAGAACAGGCCACAGTTTCCACTTTGATTCTTACCTTTCTTATTTAAATATGTTTAGTAGCTGACAGTTTTGTTTAGAACAATCTGAGATATGCAGTTGTATTTGAATAAAATGATGAAAAAGAGGGCTGGTAATTCACTGAAGCCTGATTAATCAACATAGTGGGCACTTTTCATATATAATCTCATCTAGTTCAAAAACCGGTTTGTGAAGGAAGGACTTATAGCTATTAACAAGAGTTGGTATTCAGACTCTGGGCCTGTCCGAGTACAAGGTTTGTGTGCCTAACAAAAGTCCATTTGCTGCTTCTAGAATGTTCACTTTGTATTTTTATTTTCTCTTTGTAAAATAATATAAGAAACATACTTTAAAACTGATAATATTGTTGATAAGAAATCCTATGGTCCTATAGAGAATTAAACTTGATTTTCTAATGAATTTACCTTAACTAAATCTTTGGCATTTGTTTTTGAAAAGCTGTTAAATTCCTTTCTTAATGATCTTTTCACTTAAAATGATATGAATTAATCACATTTCAAAAAGTTGTATCTCAGAAATGACTAAGTGTGTATGTGTGTGTGTTAATGGGGATTGAACCCAGGGGCATTCTATCTCTGAGCTACACCCTCAGCCCTTTTTATTTTTGTTTTTGAAACAGGGTCTCTGAGAGTCTCACTAGGTTTCTGAGAGTCTCACTAAGTTGCTGAGGCTGGCTTCAAACCTGAAATCTTACTTTCTCAGCCTCCCAAGCCATGGGGATTATAGGCGTGCCCCACTATGCCTGGCTTGGAAATGACTAATTTTGATTCCTAGGGATTGTATGAAAGAGAAATGCTTTTTGTTTTGTCTGTTTGTTTGTTCTTGCCTTAGACTCACCTTTTTACCAGTCTTCATAATAAAAAAACTGCTTTGGGTAAGATAGTGTTTGACAGTTACATTGATTTGGATGCTCGTCTTCATCCAGGATGAAATATTTTTCTGCAAATGTATCAATTCCTTATAGAAGATGAATAGAGAGTGATCTAGTGAGCATTGGATGTTTAATCATGAGAGAGAATAAACTCTTTTTTTGCTCATGATTTATTATTTTATTTCAACCACATGTAGTATTAATACAACCTAAATGCAATGTCTTTTTTTAAAATCTGTATTAAGGATGGAACCCAGGGGCATTCTACCACTGAATTACATCCCCACCCATTTTTATTTTTTATTTTGAGATATGGTCTCACTAAGTTGCCCAGGTTGGCCTCAAACTTGTGTTCTTCCTGCTTTAGCCTCCTGAATAGCTGATATTATGGGCATGCACCATTGAGCACAGCTTTCAATGCCTTTTTAAAAGAACCTGTTGGGTGACCATTGTTTTAGGTGCTAGGTCTAGGAGAGTGGTACTCTGTTCTGGATGTCCATTTCATTTTTTTGTTTTGGTAATGGGTTTGAATCCAGGGGTGTTCTACTTCCGAGCTGCACCCCCAGTCTGATTTTACTTTTTATTTGGAAACGGTCTCACTAAGTTGCTGAGAGCCTCTTTAAGCTGCTGAGGCTTGAACCTGCAATCCTCCTGTCTTGGTCTCCCAAGTACTGGGATTATAGGCATGCACCACTATGCACAGCTTGCATGTCCATTTTAATACTATTTGTATTTGTGACTTTGATTACATGTTGGAAACTGAACTTTTTTTTTAACCCAGGTGCATTCTACCTATGAGCTATGCCCCAAGTCCTTTTTTTTTTTTTTTTTTTTTTTTTTTTTTTTTT
>PVJS01043285.1:0-17133 GCA_004027185.1 Glis glis | reverse complement strand
GGGCACCTGTGGTTTTCTTGAGGGGGCAGAGAACCAAATTTTTATATTTGAATATTCTCAGGAGGGGGAACTGCCTTTAATTTTCATTTGGGGAATGGCTTTACTGTAAGAGCTGGACACACACATCTGGGTGCATATATGTGACCCAAGCCTTTGCTTAAAGCCTAGTGAAACTAAAGAAAAAACATACTGCTTGTATCAGCCTTAAATACATCCTAGCAGATAACATTCTTGGAGACCCTATCAAAGAAGCAGAGAGGCTGCAGCAAAAAGGGATGCCCCGTGCTCACAGATAACCCTCCAAGTAACTTTCCTCATAGCAGTGCTTCAGATTGCCCTCTGAATGTGAATTTCACGCTTGATGTAAGTTATCTCAAAACCCACAGAAAGAATTTGGGCAGAGGAAAACAGATTAGTGTAATCTGCTCTGGCTGCCTTTCTCTTCCAGCATCTTGAGCATCTCCCTGCTCCTTCTTTATCCACCTCAAGGGATTTTAAGTTCCACTTTGTTATTCTAGTTCTCGGCTCTTTCCCCAGCTGTGGTGAGATGGGCCACAGAGCCAGGGTAGACATGTGTTGGCTGCTTGTTTTTAATTAGAAAATCTTATTCAGAATACACATGGAAAGAAAAGAATACACATGGAAAAAATTTTACCCTTAAATTTGAATGGCTTACTGTGGGTTTTTCCTGGCTAAGGTTTTCAAAATCATACCAAAAAAAATCTAAGTGTGACATGAAGTGAGAGTCTCAAGCATACTTCTCCCTGCAAAGCAGTGATTTCTGATTTGCATGAAGAGGATGTTTCCCTGGGCCCAAGCTTGTCTTTCCAATGGACTGCATGCGCATCAGTTGGCCTGAGGAGCCAGTCAGGCATCCATTTGACTTGCAACAGGGCTGCTGTGTGTTGGATAAAAGAGTGGGAAGAATTGCTTTATATGTGTCTGGGATCTAAAGCAAGACAGAATGGCATGCTTCCCCTGTTCCACCTGGATCAGTGGATGGGATCCGAATGCCAGTGGAGTTGGGGGGGCGGTGATCAGAGCTGAATATTTGTTCTTCATAGGTGTAGGTGAGAGAATGTGGCAGAGATAGAGGGAGAGGACTCTGTCTCCACTGTCACACAGACATTACAGTGACTCTGGGCCCTCTAGGACTGTAGCCTTGAGCTCTTGCAGATCATGACAAAGAGGAGGAATATGAGTAGGCTTCCTTGAGCAACCCAAGCCAGCCATGGGGATCCCAGGAGGACTCTGGGAGACCTGACGCCCTCCAAAATAAGTGGACAAAACTTGAATAGGAGCTGGACCATCTTACCTGACTGGTACTGAAAGATATGCGGGACCTGGGATGTCAGGTTGGCTATAAAGACCCTTAGTGGGAAAATATTTTTCTTCATGTGTGGCATAACATTAATCAGAAACCTGGAGCAAGCAGATCTCCTGGTAGAACTTCAGTCAACGTCCCTCATCTACTTCTCACATTTTCTGACTCTTAAATGTCATCGAAAACCTCTGCTTTCTGAGAGATAAAGCAGTGGAGGTGAGACTAGACACACTAGCTAAACTCTGGGCTATTCAGTATGTTAAACCCGAGAGTTCCATTGACTTTGCTGAGCTGATAATCAATGAGGCTGTGGTCTAGGGTTTGTGAGAGAGAAGCCAGGACCAGGCTTTTGGGGCTGTTGATTTCCATCTAAATGTTTCTGTTTGATTGTGTGCTGATTTGGGAATCGGAGTGGTAGGCCATGTACTCATCTTCCCAGTTACTTAGGCAGCTTGAAAGTTAGAACATCCACATTTTTAAAATTTCAAACAGATCCACAAGTGGAAGTATTTATGCTCCCCTATTTCTGGAAAAAAAATACAACATGCTGTACTGAAAAATTTCAGCAAGTGCTATTTATTCATATTGCTTGGTACAGATTCATCTAAACTCTATCTCCAAATAACACAGCCCTATGTGTGTGATTTGGATGTCTGGTGGAGGAAATGTGCAATAGTACTGAACAATTTCAAAAGTGAAAATCTCCTGTCTTCTTTGTCTACAGAACATGATAAAAGAATGTATATATAATGGAAGAATAAAGAAATAACTGGCCAGGTATGGTGGTGCACACCTGTAATTCTAGTTCTTGGGAGGCTGAGACAGGAGGATCACAGGTTTATGGCCAGCCTCAACAACTTAGCAAGACCCTTTTTCCAAATAAAATAGGGCTGGAGTGTAGCTCAGAGGTATAATGCCCCTGGGTTCAATCCCCAGCACCACAGAGAAAAAAAAGGAAAGATAAAAAATCTAATGCTCAACAGTTGAGGTTTGTTATGTGAAGTACGGCACTCTCCAGAAGGAAATGTTGTCATTTAAAATGTTTAGGAGGAATATATAGTGGTGTGGGGGAAATACTCATATTCTATTGCTAAGTGAACACAATAGGTTACTACAATGAGTATAAACTTCCATATGTAATTTTAGAGGTGAAAATAACTTTATTTAATAGTTTATTCAAACCCTTGAGCCCCTGCAAGGTAACACTAGCAGGAACTTTTTTCTTAAGAGTGATTTGAGTGGCAGAGACAGATAATAAGCAAGCAAATAATGAATCATTCACCTGAGATTGTGACATTTGAGTCACTTGAATGACAAAATGAATTCAACTGTGACAAGTGAAAGAGAATAGCAGAAAGAACACCGGGTGCAATGCCCCTCCCGAGGTAGGCGTGAGCGCGGTGTGCTTGGGATCAGGACAAGGTGGGGTTGCAGGAGCAAGGTGATCCAGAGTGGGGGAAGATCAGGTGAGAAAGGAGTGCAGGTACCTGGTCAAGTAGCAGAGCTAGGATTCTGGGCAGGTAGGAAGCCAGCTTTTAAGCAAGGCAGTAACATGATTTGATATATGTTCTCGAAATATAACTCAGGCTTCCATATATAGAATACACTCTAGGGAAGAAGTATAGAAATAGACCTGTTAGAGATGTGACAATCATGGAGGAGAAAGATAGTGGTTTCTTAGTCTAGATCACTGGTCTATAACAGGTCATTCTCTACCACCTCTCCCATTTCCCTCCCAGAAGGGACTTTTGACGATGTCTTCAGACATTTTTATTGTCATAAGGAGAAGAGGTTACTACTGGTATTTAATGGGTAGAGACGGGAGACAGTATTAATGTAGTGTGCAGGATGGCTTCTCACAACACAAAATGTTGATGGTGCTGAGATTGAAAAACCCTAGAGCATTCCCCGTGGGCATGCCAGAAGTAGATAAATTCTGAACTCTTTCTGCAAATGACATGAACGGGATTTGCTGAGAGATTGGATGGGGAGACGAGAGAAAGAAAGGAACAAACAACCATTCTCTGGGAATTATGCTTCCAACTGAGGTATGAGAGGCCAGATAAGGATCAATAGTACATGGAGGAGCTGGGAGTCCAGGACCCTTCACCACATCAAGCAAATGGTAGAAGAGTACAAGTTAAGCTCAGAGATACCATTTTCAACATTTACTGCCCTAAACCTGACTCTTGTACATAACTATGTTGCTCTGAGAAGCATCAAAGTGTCCAATGTAACATAAATAAGTCAATGTCGGTAGTTTATGTGGCCAGCCAGGCAACATTACCTTACACAATGGTCAATGATCCCAGGAAATTTGAACAGTTACTTATGGAGGTATTTATGCTCTGGCCTGTGGAGGTGAGTGAATGCATGTGCATTCTTCAGCATTTTACTAAATAAGCAACTATAAAACCTTCCAATGGTTTCCCAGCTTACTTAGAGCGAATCCAAGACCTTGTTCCTCAAGGCCCAATTTGCATTGGCCGGTGTTCACCTCTCTAACCTTAGCTGCAACTGTTCTCTGAATATACTGGCCATTTTTCTGTGCCATGAATCTGCTAGGCTTATTCCCAACTTTAGGTCTTCTGAACTCTCTATATCTTCTTCCTGCAATGCATGGCCTAATTTGTAATGAGGTTTGCTGTTGTGCAAAGGCAGAGTGTAGCAGAGCATGTTTGGTAGAAGGCGAGCTCTAGGTTCTAGGAAATGGGGTCACAGATCATCTTACTTGACCACTTTGGGAGAAGTTTTGGGAAAAAGAAGCTGGAAATGAACCCTTAACTTAATGGAGGATGCTAGTTTGAATAAAGGGTACTTGGAATTCAGTTGTTACCATGAAGGGCTAGCCTGAGTGGAATTCATTAGACATCTCTACTTTTATTTTCTGGGACCATTTCCTACTTTCCTGTGCCCCCGCTTCTTGGACATCCAGTGATACATGCTATTCCATTGCTCTCCAGAACCCCTGTAATTCTGCTTTCTCTGAGGAGGAACCCAAACCCCCAAATGATCCCTCCCTACAATTTTTGACTCAGCCAAAATCTTGTACCCTTTTTAATCTAGTTTCAAATTATTAGAAAAAAAACTTGAAGGAGAGGAGATAAGTCTTAAATCAGTGGTTCAGAAATTTGCATATTAAAAGCACCTATGTATGGAATTTTAAGAAATACTGATTCCTAGTATCCTGCCCAAAGATAATGATTTAATTCATCTCAGAGGCAGCCTTGGTACCTCTCAGGTGATTCTAAGGTACATCCACATTTGAGAGCCACTATTTTAGATTGTACTCCTGCAGCTAAGATATAGCTCAAATGGAAATGGGACTGAATTTATAATTAGATAGATCTGCCTTCAAATTTGGAATATTCCCCAAGTGGAAATGTTTTTCCCTTTCCTACTTTGTGATTTTGATCAAGTTATCCATTCCCAACCCATGTAATCCATCAATCAATAAAATTAAGGTAAAAACCATTATTCCAGCAATGGGTTATAATGATCAAAATAACCTGGAACAGTATCTGACATAGATAAGGGTTCACGGAATTCTGATGTTCCTTCCCAGCCCTTGACCTGGAGTAGCAGAAAGTCTGTGCTTGCTCCATTTATTGGTGTATCAGGTCCTTCTCCTTTCCTCACACCCCATAGAAGGATGATGACTTATTTGGCTGTTGTATTGGTCAGGGTTCACTAAATCAACAGAATTCACAGAATGAAGGGGAAAAAAAGGATTTATTAGATCAGCTCACAATATAGTCCTGAGTTTCGACTGCACATGAAGAATCAGAGGAATCAGCAGCTGATCGGGCGGTCTAAGAGCTGGAGCCTTAGGATTGAAGCAACCACCAATTCAGTCCAGTCCAAGATGTGAAGATAAGGAAGCTCTTTGGAGAAATGATGGTGAAGTTTCAGTTCGAAGGCTGGAGGCCGACGATCTCAGACGAGAGCAGAAGATCAAGAAGCTCTTCAAGGAAACGGCAGAGTTGGAGACCGACGATCTCAGACTAGAGCAGACGATTTTCTTCAGGAAGAGTCGCAGCTCCCTCTACGCGGCTTTCTCCTTCTTTTTATCTAAGTCCTGCACCTATCAGAACCCTGCTGCCCACATTTAGGGCAGGACTTCCGGTTCAATCTGCTGTTATACAACCAGAATCACATGATCTTAGGAGGGTCAAGTTGACAAACCAGACCAACTATCACAGCTGTATCTCCATATTCTATCTATATTCTAGGCACAGCTCCCTCAGTCCGAGCCTGCATGGCGACATATTCTAACTCAAGATATTAGAAGTAGGTAGAATGGCCGTCAAGCCTCCTTTGCTGCTGTTTGTTACTCAGCATCATGAAAACAATTTTAGACGCCAATATCCTGTTTGTTTTCCTGACGCTGGCACTTGTACAATAGCCAATTACAAGGCATTTGTCATTGTTTTTGTACCATAACTTGGTAATTTGATTTAGACAGGGGCATTTTCTGTTGATAAATCTAGGTAGATTTCCAAGTCAGAATACATTTATTAAAACACCAATTAGACCCTGCTCCCTCATCCATCACAAGACCTTTAATTTTTGTATGGTTTTGGCAGGTTGTTCTAGGAACCATGTTTTCTTGAGTGAAAGACTTAAATCAAATTGTCATTTTACAAGGATTACCTTATCTCTAAACTTTAAGGCAAGCCATTCTTTATGTACTCTGGGAATAATAAGCAATATTGCTTTCAAGCCCTGCTGCTCCATTATTGGGATATAGCATGGAAAATAATAAATAGGCCTAGGAGACCGAAGCCAAAAAGTGGTGCTCTTCGAAGAGTGGTGATCTCCCAAGTGTTTGTGGGGTTGTAATAAGCACACCAGAGACATGAGTGCAGTGGAGAGTTGAGTTAGCAATAGTCAAGATCAGCAAGGAAAGATGTGCCTGCTAAGAGCAGATGCTGTTTTTCAAATCATTGTTTTGGGTGTTTTAAACTGAACACAATGTATTTCTCTCCCCACCCCAACTTTTGCTTTTATCCAATATCATTTGACAAGAGTAAAATTTCTCATTCTCCTGAAACATCTTTCAGGATTGTGTATTCTGCTGCTTGCCATCCGCCACTGACAACTTGCATAGAAACACCTACAGCAAGTGGCAGTGAAGGGGCTATTCCCTGAGAGGAGACAGAGAAGAAGTGAGGGGTGGGCAGGAAGGAAGGCAACATCTAATGAAGCAGAGATGAGAACGATGGAATCAATTGGCTTGGAATAAAAACACTTCAGTTAATCTTTATTGAGCACTGATTTGGGATGAGGCATTATGAGTGTAGTGCTTAGGATATTTTGCTTGAAGGTGCCAAAACTCCATCTTCAATAAAATTTATTGAAAGGATATTGGTGTAGCTGACAGAACAGTGAAGGATACTAGGTTCTGAGTGGTTGCTGTCTCCCTCAATTGTACCCATTTTCTCTAACTGGAGCAGTCTCAGGGACATGGCCTTAGGGAATGAACCACCATTTCATCTGAGTGACCCAAGATGCAGAATTTTCCCTGACCACTCAAATTTAACAATCTTGGGAGGAACTCTGACCCAGTTTAAGTCACATACCTTCCTTTAACCATGCAGCATTCAGGGATGGTGGGCTGTGAGGGCCAGGATTTAGTCATACATCCATCCTCGGTGGTGGCAGGGTACGTACCCTTGACTGATAGTTACCAAGAGAATCACATGTTTTGAGTCAGAGAGAAGCTGTTCTCCAAGGAAAGAAACTATCCCTAGAAAAGCTGGGAGTAAGAATGTAGAGTGATAGGGAGGTAAACATTCCCTGAGCCCCAACTGAAGGGAATTTAAATGAGGAATACAGAGATGAACCAGGCAGATGGATATCCACTGCCCTCTGTTGGGGAACTAAGACATGTTCACAAACCCTTTTAACATCTAGAGACCAAGACAAAAAGTGGAAATAACATTTTTGAGAAGGAGAAATAAAAACAGGAAAAGAAGACAACAGGATGAGAAGAGAGAAGATAGGTTTAGCTTTTATAGGCTAACAAATTCATGAGGTTGTAAGATGATTAAAATGATAGCCACAGGAGAAGAGCAGGAGATAGGGTCTGAAATGTGCAAGCTCAGCTGAGTGTACATGATATCATGGTTCCTGCATAAGTTCCTTGTGTGCTTTTTTTTAACAAAGAAAATCAGCAACTTCATAGGCCTCATTTTCTCTTCTAACTTTGTAAATATGCTTATCTTCCAGTTGACGATTAGTTTTATCTTGTATTCCATAGAGACAACCTACTGCTTTAAAAAAAAAAAAAACGGAAGAAATTTGGAATGGGAATTACTGTCAAACTAAGCAGAAAACACCAGGTGACCTAACTGAGGGAGTGGGGAGGGGGGTGGAGGGAAGGACACTATAGCACATGATGTACATACACAAACCTATAAGACTCAATCACTATCCAGAGCATGAAAGGGAGGGAAGGGGGAGGGAATAGGGTGGGATTGGAGGGAGGGCTGAATGTACAATGTGTGTATGTATGATGTTGATACCCTGACATATATCGAAATGTATAATTATAATGCACCAATAAATGAACATAAAAAAAGAAAAATATATAAAAAATTAAATAAAAAAAGAACAAGGGTAGGGGTGGATCAAGTCTAGGCAGCGTGATGGGGATGTGTCTCTGTGCCTGCAGCTTGGCTGTGACAGACACACATAGTTAGGAGCCCTTAGGTTGGCTTCTAGACCAGGCTGTGACACCAACTTGCTCAAGTGTCATTTTACCTCTCTGGACCTCAAATTTCTCCTCATTAAAATGAGAGAGATTGAATCAAATTAGAGGTGGCAAATTGTTTCATTCCATGTGCCAATTCTGATCAATTATCAGTAAGAAGGGTGTGTCTAGACTCAGTGAGAAAGACTTCAGGCAGTGAGATAGGTAACATGTTAAGCCGTCCATGTCGTCAGCGCTTTGGTGGGAATTGGTTTGCCAGGATTTTCCAGGCAAGGGATGAGGACCTTTCTCCCTGGAGAAGAATGAGGAAACTGGTCCAGCCTCCTGTCTCTCTAACCAGACAGAAGGCCTCTCAGTCTTCACTGGGATCAGGCCTGGAATGAGTTTTCTGTCTGTTGCTCTCCTACTTTGTTCATTTTACATTGGTTCGCAGCTCTTTTTGTTGCATAGTCCTCCTTGGAAATCTAAATAGCCACCAACTCCATCCCAAAGAGCATACATATCTCATATTTTGCATAAAACATGAAGAGTTTCATAGTTCTCTTGAAGACCAAACATGTCTCCCCAAAGCTCTGGAGGATCATGGATTTCAAATTAAGTACCCTTGATATTAAATGTATGTTGAGAAGTTAGAAAAAAAATCCCATTCCTTATTTAAATAAAGTTACCTCTGTCAAAACTAAGTAGCCGCCCAGTTGCATATACATATAACATGTTTAGTCCATTGTGTATGAAGAAAATCAAGGAATTGTTTTCTTTCCTATGGGACTGATTGGTCGTTTCATTTAAGTATGATAGTAATTGAATTAAACAGCCTGTCACTTGAGGGAGATAGAGACACCTACATTTGTTTCTTCACAAATACAATGAGGAGGCTAGATGAATGACTGTTTGAGGTCTGTGTTGGTTGTGATGCTTTTAATATTCTAGTATATAGTTAAATAATTCATTAGTGCACCACTTACTAATGGAATCATGTTTAGCTCTTTAACTCAGTTTTAATAGCTGAGTGGCTCTAAATCTCAGGATGCATATAAATTGCCTGAGATGCATTTAGCTGCAGATTTACAAGTCCAGATTGTATTTTTATTTTATTTTATTTTTTTACTGGGGATTGAATTCAGGGATATTCTACCTCTGAGCTACATTCCCAGCCCTTTATTTTATTTTATTTTATTTTATTTTATTTTATTTTATATTATTTTAGAAACAGGGTCTCACTAAATTGCCAAGGCTGGCCTCAAATCTGCAGTCCTCCTGTCTTGGACTCCCAAGTACTGGGATTACAGGCATGTGCCACCATGCCCAGCCCCAGGTTAAAAGTTTTTGAGTCCCTGAGAGAAGCCAAGAAATCTGCATTTTTAAAACCTTCTTCAATTGATTCATCTGTGGGTGGTGCTGGGATTATAGTTTGAAAAAAAATCACATTAGAGGATTTGGTAGCATGAGACAAAGACGGTATCTGGCTTGTTTTTATTCTAACAGAAAAATGTTACAAATTAGATACTTAATATGTGTGTGCTCAGTAACTCAAATTATTCCTGCTTTCATGAATCATGAGAGAATTGGCTGCACTTAGAAACATTTTGCAGAGTCTTGCACACGGTAATATATGAAGTTTTGGAAAATGTTAATACCAAACCATATGTCTTAGGAATCACAACCAAATTTCCTATACTATGTTTTTCCAATATGTTGATCATTTTAAGCTGCTCATTTTCTAATATACTGAAAGGAGCTGTGTGTATTCTATATTCAATAAAAATGAAATAGATGATGTACTTCTTTTTATTATTCTAATGCACTCAGTAAACTGATGCTGTCTGATAATATGTACATTTAGATCATCTTAATGCCATTTCACCTGTGTTTGAAATTACTCTGGTTTCCATTTTAAA
Organism: Glis glis; assembly: GCA_004027185.1. NCBI lineage: Eukaryota > Metazoa > Chordata > Mammalia > Rodentia > Gliridae > Glis > Glis glis. Next base: position 7,196 of record PVJS01043285.1, on the reverse strand, counting down.
AAGGAATAGCATCTTTCTTTGCCATTTTCATCTGAGTAGGATATTTTCAAAACTAACCACCTAGAAAAGGTAAAGGGAATCACGAATGCTCAGTTCCTTGTATGTGCTGGGACCACTGATAAGTGCTTTATAGACACTGCACTAAGTCAGCCTCGACACACACTTTACAATCGATTGTTGAAGCTGGGCACGGTGGTGCACACCTGTAATCCCAGTACTTGGGAGGCTGTGACAGGAGGATTGCAGGTTGAAGGACAGCACATGATAACTTAGAGACCCTGTTTCAAAATAAAATAGGACTGGGGATGAAGCTCCGAGGGTAGAACGCCCCTGGGTTCAATCCCCAGTAACTAACATACACACATGCACACACACGCACATGCACATACACACAGTTGTTGCACCCCCTCTATAGATGAAGGGGCAGATCCAGGGAAGTACATTTCTCAAATTCACCCAGTTAGTATCTGGTAAAAGTAGAAACTGACTTACCTAACATTTTAATAACCCTTTTCCAACACACATGTTCAGGACTTATTGAAATGATGTGTTTAGAAGGAACCCTCAGATATAAATGATTGCACTGTCAGCAATACACCTGGGCCAGAGAAAAGGATTTACATTGTATCAGATTCATACCTCAGTGGCAAAGAATAAAACAAAGCCCTCATTATATAAGTCTATTATAAAGCTCCTGGATATTCAGGAGGGGAAAGCCAGAATACTGATAAAACCATTCAGTGTACCCAAACAAACTGCTCTCCTCTGCTAATCTATTTTTATCAGCTCCTCTACCTCACCCACATTTCCTTAAAGTGCCGCAGCCCTTTTTTCTTACCACTTTTTATGCTCTTATTATGTGTACCTACCAATTTTATATACACACATATAATCTTCACAGTCAACAGAGAAAATAGGCATTATTGGCATCATATTCCCATTTTACTCATCGAAAAACAGATTTGTGGAGAGAATATATGATTTATGGAGGGCCAAACAATAGAAAGTGCAATACCAGAGTTGCAGCCAATGCTGCCTGATTTGGAAAGCCTGCTCTCATAGCCCCTTGTCTGCTACAATAAGCATCACAAACCCATCACAAGTAGTGATCAGACTGGTCATGACCATGAGTGCAGCAAATCAGGGAGAAAAATTAAATTACTAGCTGGGCATGGTGGCACTCTCCTGTAATATCATTACTTGGAAGGCTGAGACAGGAGGATCCCAGGTTTGAGGCCAGTATCAAAAACTTAATGAGACCCTCTGCACAAAACTTAGAAAGACACTGTTTCAAAATTTCAAAAAGGGCTGAGGTGTAGCTCAGAGGTAGGCTGCCTCTGTCCCCAGTAAGCCCCCCCCAAAAAAAGAAAAAAATTAAATTACTTGGCTATCTTGGCTACTGTTCTGTTTTCCAACTTTGGATAAAGACCTGGGTACAGAGAAATGTTTCTCTGCTACTAGAAATGACAGGTCAAATGGAGTGATAAATCGCTATTGGTGCTCAACTCTGGTGTCAAGAGGCGATAAGGAGGGGTGCAGACTGCAGTAAACTGAACCTTCCGAGCACGGCCATTGCTCCCCTAAAACAACTGCTACAGGAAGCAGACTTTCTGATTTTCTTTTTTCAAGAAAAGTTGGAACTCTAGATTTTTATGTAACATCTAATTTTAAATCGTTTATAATTTTAATTTAAAAATTTTTAAACAAACTGTCAGCTAAATAAAACATGTTTGTGGCTAAGTGAAGTTTCTAGACCACTGGTTTTTAACCTCTAATGTTATCACTTGTTTGATATTTGAAATGTCGCCCACCTTTTCTGACTTCCCAGTAGACTGTGGTAAGGTCCTCCTACATGGGCTTCATTGTATCTGTTTATTTCTTCCTACTTGCCTGGCAGGGCTAACACACCTACAGTGGTAATGCCAGCAGTTCTTAAAGCAGCGTCCCTCCTGCGCGGAATACTGCACCTCACCCTTTTGCTTGGCAAGGCCAACCTGTTATGATAGTCACGGCCATCGGGCTTTTCGGATCACACATTCTGTTGGCAAGGAGCCTCTCAGTGGAGCAGCCGTACCTGTGTGTCCTGTGACCCTCCACTGATTTTGCTGGCCCAGACAGAGCCTGGGAAGTGGTTCTTGCCGCACACCAACTCCACCAGCAGACAGAGCCCTCAGCTCTACTAATCTGTGAAATTGTTTCCCACATTACAGCACACTGAAAGCTAATTGCTTTCTTAATGAAACAAAACTATCCACTGAGCTGGTGAGTGGAGCTGGGAGGTTACTCACCTGTGATAGTCAGCTTATCCTTGGGGTTGTTACATGTTTTTTTGTCTGGACGTCACCTTGAAGAGTAAGCTGATCATATGAGAATCTTTACCTTTCTGGGTCATCTTGCATTTCATTTTATAATCTGAAGTCTATTCTCCAGCTAACAAGTGATTTCCCCTTACTTGATATCAGAGGTAGTCATGTGCTTATAGTTGATGAGGGAATTAAAAGCTAAAGTAATTGTCTTCCACAGAGTGATAACATAATGTTCATAAACATTATAATATTTAGTATGTGGGTCTTAAATGGGGAGGGTGTGTAATTCCTGGAATGCTATTTCTGATGTAGATTATGGTAATCCTCTTAAAAGGCCAGAGGGAGGGAAGATTAAGCCCATTGGCACCATGATTTGTCTCTACTTATGCCCATGCTTTCAGTCAATTTTAATGTGATGTTATACATTACACCATTCTGGATATTGTACAAGGAATTGATTGCAACTGGAGAAAGCTGATAATGTATTGAAACAATCATCCAAAGTCTACTCATAAATTCTGGTTGACACCATTAGAACTTTGGCCTCATCAGGAGCTACAGTATGTGTCGCAGCGCAGTTGGATCCTAGTGTCGGTGGTTATTGCTCAATGGGCCACGTTGTTCTGTGTCTTGTTCTGCGTTTCTAATATAATACAAATACAATCGTGCATCATGGCATCACTGAGTTTTAGACTGAATGTCAACATATATTTTCAAATGGTGAAGGCTGTTAGATGGTAGAACTGTCTCTTAGGGTAAGAGGAGCAGAGTCCTCCATTTCTTTCTTTTTTTTTTTGTGGTACTGGGGATTGAACTCAGGGTCATTCTACCTCTGAGCTACACTCCCAGCTCTATTTTTTATTCTTTATTTTGAAACAGGGTTTCACTAAGTTGCGGAGGGCCTCACTAAGTAGCTGAGGCTGGCCACGAACCCTGATCATCCATCTCAGCCTCCCAAGTACTGGGATTACAGGTGTGCGACACCATGCCCAGCTAGATTTCTCCATTTCAAAGTGGAAGAGGGAAACGTGAAGAAGGGAGGTGAAGAATGTTCTAGTGGGGGGCTGGTTAGGTGGGGAGGTAGTCAGAAGTAGATGCAAAGAATCTGGGGCCCATAATTTTATAGGTTTTAAAAATGATCTTATGGTATTTTTAAGCTTTATTAAAATTACAGCTTACCAAAGATATATAAAGCAATATGGGATTGTATAAAGAAAAAGACCTGGTAGTTGGCTCCTTACCATCTCTACTCTATTGAACAAATATGAGCTTGGTTAAGGTATTTTACCTCTCTTAGCTTGTTTTTCTTCTTTATCTATAAATCAAAGATAACAATAATATCACCTTCATAAGTTTGTTGTGAGATTTAAATGAATTAATATATGAAAAGCAATTATAGCAGTGTCATTCCAGATTAGCGTACCTATCTATTGACAATCTATTATATTGTTCTGCTACTTGCTTTCCCCCATCTCAATTTATCATGAGTAGTATGACATGTCTTTGCATAAAGGGGCTCTATCTCATTCTTTTAAAGTCTCTTTTATACTTCATTATGAGAATATACTATACTGATCAGTACACTTCTAATGGAAGTTACTTGATTGCGTTATTAGATATTACAAACAAAATTCTGCAAAAATTATCCTTGTACATATGCCCTTCTATATTACCAGAAATAAGATTTCTAGTACAAAGGATCCACATATTTAGAATTTTAATAAATATTGCTAATTGTCTTTCAAAGAATTTGAACTTATTTACACTTAATCGTATTTTAGAATTCCATTTTCTTCACATCTTTGCCAGCATTGATGAGGTGGATTTTGTTTTGCAGAGGCTATGTTTTTATATCATGTGCTCTGCAGGATGTGTGTGTGTGTGTGTGCATGCAATTGCATAGAAGTTTTATTCTGATTGTTCTCTAAGAATTGTGTAGCATGCTGTATCTTCTGTCCGACATCTGCAACTGCAGCATTGTGCTGTCCTTTAATGGCCTTGTGTCTGTCTCTCCAGCACTCTCTGCTACATCGCTTTCAGACATCCACACACCGAATGGGCCATGAGCTGTCGTGCTTGTAGGAGTATATTTATAGAGCTGCTCTGTCTAGTTACCCGTGGAAACCACTTGAGTTTTAACTAGGTGACCTGTAGTGCAGATGTGACCACAAGGTGGAAGCTGTCTAAGTCTCCACTGCTTTCTTCCTCTCTGTGGGGTTGAAGCTAGAGTCCTGTGGACTAAATGAATGTTTGTGCTTTGGGGAAGGCAGACCTGGTGTCAGCAAACGGAGCTGACAGCTAGCTGATAGCAATTATGTGTGTCCAGCTCGCTAAATATTGCTTGCACAGTTCTGCCATAGTGTTGAAATTCTTACCTAAGGATTTAATTTCTTAGGGACCATATGAAAACCATGCACTTTATTTTAACCCTTTGTTCTCATTCAAAAAGGCTACTGTTTGTGGCTTGGGGAAAGAAAAACTGATCGTGGAGTCAGGAGACCTAAATTCTAGTCTGTGGATAGCAGAGAGTTAGAGAGGCCTGTGTCCAAATTTCAGTTCTACCAACTACTTCCTGAGTAATATTGGGGAAAGTAAGCTTTTTGAAGCTTTAGTTTCTTCCTTCGTAAAATGATTTTAATAAAATTTATTACTAGTATCAGTCAACATTCTTAGTTGCAGATAATAAAATTTCACTCTGGATGTTCTAAGCACAAGGGCATTTATTGTAAGGGTATCAGGACTTCACAGATAAATAGGAGGCTACAGGGTCTATTTTGGAAAACAGGCAAGAATTCAGGTTGTCAGGAGCGGGCCTGATCTGGCTGGAGCGCCCTGGCTGCTGCCCTTGCCTACACAGTGAACACATGCTCACATGTCCTTGGTAGCATTTCCCCAAGTTAATTGTTCAAACCTAAGTTAAGTGTCCAACCCAGGCTGCCAGAGGACAAGGTAAGAACAACTGTCTCATGTGGCCTTCACAATGGAAAACATAACGTTGCCTTCAACAAGGCTGCGAAGCAAGGATCGCGGAATGATTACTAGTGTGGATCCAGATGCCCTGAGTTCAAGTCCCCACCCGACTATTTAATCTATGTGTCATAGATATAATGGGGAGGGTTAAGATACTTAAGTTACTAGAGTTATTTTAATGATTTAGTGGGTTTTTATTTATAAAGTTTCTCTCTCTTTTATTTTTTATTTTTTGGTGGTACTGGGGATTAAATCCAGGGGTGATCTACCTCTATACTACACCCCCAGCCCTTTTCATTTTTATTCTGAAAGAAGGTCTTGCAAGGTTGCTGAGGCTGGTCTTGAACCTGCAATCCTCCTGTCTCAGCCTCCCAAGTACTGGGATTATGGATTACAGCCGTGCACCACAATGCCCAGCTGTATAAAGTTCTTAGAACACCATCTGACATATAACTCAGTAGATGCTATCTTTTAATATTATTTTTTCCAGATAGAAAAGAGTTAATACTGGATAGCCAAACACAAAAACTAACAAGTCTACCCGACCAACATCAACACTGGCTCATACTAGATATCCAATGTTCAGTAGGTGTGTGTGTGTGTGTGTGTGTGTGTGTGTGCTTGACCCCAGGGCCTCACACATGCAAGGCCAGTACTCTACCACTTGAACCACATCCCCAGCCTCTTATATCCCCTTATATCTAGTAGATTCTGTATGGCTTTTTCAGAATTTCAGCTCAGAAACTAACTTGCTTTCATCAGTCTGGGCTATTATTACTTTCTTCATCTGTAAAGTGAGAGTGTGTAGCTATAATTCTAAGATGCTATGAAAGAGACTCTCTTCTGACAAAGAACTGGGAATGGCCCTCAGCCTTGCTGTCTAGTACAATAGCCACCAGCCACAGGTAGCTCCTGGACACCTGAAATGAAGATAGTTCAAATCGAGATGTACTGCAAGTTAAAATACGTTCCACTTCAAAGGATTAGCACGAACAAAAGGATGTAAAGTATTCTAATAATAATTTTAAAGTATTATGTGTTGAAATGATTTTATAGAAATTAAGTTTAATATATACAAATCGGAATTTTATTTTATTTTTTGTGGTACTGGGGATTAAACCTAAAGGGCATTCTACCACTGAGCTACACCCCTAGCCCTTTTTATTTTTTATTTTGAAATAGGGTCTTGCTAAGTTACCACACGGTGGCCTCAAACCTGCAATCCTCCTGACTCAGTCTCCCGAGTGCTGGGATTACATGCATGCACCACTGTGACCAGTTTACGAATTTAATATAATCAAATTTACTAACTTTTTACTTTTTAATGTGGCTACTAGAAAATCCAAGATTATATGCAGCTTATATTATATTTCTATTGACCAATGCTGGGCTAGGGCACCTATGTAGCTAAGTAGTTTGGAAGCAGGAAAACTTCCTGTATTAGGATGTTTTCATTTTTAATTGACCTAAATCCTACTCAACCTCTTCTAAAAAAAGTAATTGAGCCGGGCGTGGTGGCGCACGCTTGTAATCCCAGTACTTTGGGAGGCGGAGACCGGAGGATCCGGGTTCGCGGCCAGCCTCAGCTCTCTCTCTCTCTCTCTCTCTCTCTCTCTCTCTCTCCCCCTTTCTCTCTTTCTCTGTCTCTCTACTTAGTGAGGCCCTCTGCAACTTCGTGAGACCCGGTTTCAAAATAAAGTATAAAAAATAGGGCCGGGATCGCCGGGCGTGGTGGCGCACGCTTGTAATCCCAGTACTTTGGGAGGTGGAGACCGGAGGATCCGAGTTCGCGGCCAACCTCATCGCGCATGTGCGGGCGCGCATGATTTATCTCTCCTCTCTCCTTTCTCTCTCTCTCTCTCTCTCTCTCTCCCTGTCCCTCTCTCTCTCTCTCTCTCCCTAGTGAGGCCCTCTGCAACT
>PVJS01043284.1:5740-17242 GCA_004027185.1 Glis glis | reverse complement strand
GATGGAGTGATGTCCCGAAAAGCCCATCAGGAGTTGAAAAATACCGTTAAGCTGAAAATGCATTTACTACACCTAACCCTGCCACACATCCTAGTTTAGCAACACACTGCCCTGGGGAGCATCAGTTATTCACCCTTGTGATCTTGGGCCCGACTGGGAACTCCAGCTTTCTGCCGCTGCCCGGCATCACTGGAGAGTGTCATACTGCACATGCTAGCCTGGGAAAAGATCCAAGCTCAAAGTTCACAGTACCATTTCTCACCCATGGACCTTTGAAGTGCACAACAAACAACTTGTGAGCAACCCAGCCCATGTCCTTAGCCCACATCCTTGGCCTGTGTCCTTGCCTACAAAAAATAATGTGTTGCAAGCTGGGTTAAGCGGTGTACGTCTGTCATCCCAGTACTTAGGAGGCCAAGACAAGAGGATCACAGGTTCCAGACCAGCCTCAGCAAGTTAATGAGACCCTGTTTCAAAATAAAAAATATAAATAAATACAAAGGGCCGAGGGTGTAGTTCGGAGGGAGAATGCCCCTGGGTTCAATCTCCAGTACCATACACACAATAACTAAATAAAAAATTAAATAAAATTTACATGATGCGAGGGCAACGCGCAAGCACATGAAAAGTGGGTACAAAATTGTGTAACTCCGCCCTGACTCTGCCTCTAGTCCAGTCCCCAGCTACTGGCCCTTTATAAATATTAACGCCCCCGACCAAGGGGTTGCTATTTCTGTTTCTGGAGATGGCGCATTCCATGTGTATTCCTTGCTTTACTCCGAAAGCTGTCTCACTCTTGAGATAGACTGCATTCTCCCATAAATGTGTATCTGCTTTCCTAAATAAATCTGTATCTCTGGGGAAAAAAAGCTTTTTCTTTCTTTTTTTTGTGGTACTGGGGATTGAACCCAGGGGCATTCTACCTCTATGCTACACCCCCTGCCCTATATTTTATTTGGAAACAGGGCCTCACGAGGTTGCTGAGGCTGGCCATGAACCTGCAATCCTCCTATCTCAGCCTCCCAAGTACTGGGATTACAGGCGTGTGCCACTGCGTCCAGCCTTGTTTTGTTTTTTTTAGTACCGGGGATTGAACGCAGGGACATTCTACCTCTGATACACCTCCAGCCCTTTTTATTTTCGATTTTGAAACAGGGTCTTGCTAAGTTGCTGAAATCGGCTTCAAACCTGCAATCCTCCTGTCTCAGCCTCCCAAGTACTGGGATTACAGGCATGTACCACCACACCTGGATAAAAAGTCTGGCTTCTAATGAATGAAATGGCATTTATACCATTGTAAAGTCAAACCATCGTAAGCCGGAGACCCTCTGTGTTCATTCTTTTACACCTTTGGTAAATAATGCAGATTCTACTTCCAAAACACACTAGGATCCTGCCACCTTGCCCCGGCTCTCCTATTGACATCCTGGATTCCATTACCGTTGACCTTGTGTATGAAAAGGCTCCTGTCTATCTGGTTTCCACCTTTCAGCACTTGGAAACATCCCTCGGAGTGACCTCCAAAGGCAATGTGGCCATGGAGTCCTGTCCCCCAGACCCTCAAACTCCTCCCGCGGTCTCCCTGCTCTGCCCCACCTCTCCCCCTCACCTGCCCCCCACACCCCTCCAGCTCCATCTTCTTCCAGTCCCTCTCTCTTCTCTTTCCAGCTTGGGCACTTTCCCTTGGTGTAGAATCCGTCCCACCGCCTCCCATCTTCCAGCCTCAGTGGACCGAGGCTCGGCAGCTTCCCTGACCAGCCCTGTCAGCCAACTCCCCACATCTGCCATCTGCTTTCTTTAGCACTTACATTAAAAAATTATGGATATTTTCACACATACCAAAATAAGAAAAGCAGGAATTTCCATGCACCTGCCACCCAATTTCAACCATGACTGACATTTTTGTTTCAGCTAGTCTCTGACATCTGTTAGGAGTGTTTCCAAAGTCAAACCTAGACGTCAGTTCATCTCTATGTATTCCAGGATATATCTCAGGAAAATTTTTTTCTTTCACAGGACCATCCTCTCATTATCTCACCTCACAAGCTTAATTACTCCTCGCATCCTCTCGTACACAGCTGGGGATCCGTTTCCCCTGATTGTCTCAGGAAAGTCTGTTTACAGTTGGTGCCTTTGAACCAGGACCCAAACATCAGCTCTAAATGATATTGGTTGAGAAGCTCCTTGGGTCCTTTCTGAGTCAACAGTCTCCTGTCCCTGTCGTAGGCAGGTGTTTGTTGGGGAGAACGGGTCATTTGTCCTACAGATGGTCCCACTTTCTGGATTTGGCTGGTTTCATTGAAACTACAAGGGTATTCTTTTTACCGCTTAGAACAGGAGGAGATATTTCTGGAAAGCTGACTTCATCTGTGGTTACCAGAGGTGGGATCTATGGAACAAAGATCTTGGAATTTAAAATATTGGCAGGTGCTGCCCAAAGGTGCGGCTCATGTAGAATCCTCAACCTCCCAGCCCAGCCCCGCCAGAGCCAAGGTCTACTGTATTAACATGTGGTAGTTCTGCGTCTGCCCACCAGGGGGCACCATGGGCCAGGACATCGGACCCAAGGCGCTTGGGCTTTGGCTCCCCTGTCTGAGGCCAGGAATCTGGGTGGTGTTCCAAGGAGCATCTTATGTCTAGGTAATCAGGGCAGACAGGGCAGAAGAGGACAAGAGGCCGAGCAAGTCAGAGAGGACCCCGAAGAGGGAAGGGTTGAGTGTCAGATCGGATGGTGGCTTCTGGAAAGTCAAGCTCTTAATATCCTGTGATTAAAACTGCTTACTAATGGGAGGCTGAGACAGGAGGATCGCAGGTTCAAGGTCATCCTCAGCAACGTAGAGAGAGCCTCAGCAACTTAGTGAGACTCTGTTTCAAGATAAAAAAAAATAAAAAGGGCTGGGGAGTGTAGTTCGGAGGTAGAACCTCCCTGGGTTCAATCCCCAGTGCCCCCCCAAAAAATTTTATAGTTTTAGGTTTTATACTGAAGCTTATGAGTTAGTTTCTGACTATGATGTGAAACACAAAGGGCTTCTTTCACATGTGATGTCTCATTTTTCCAGTACAATTTGTTGAGAAGACTATCCTTTCTCTATTAAATTACCTTGTCTCTTTGTCAAAAATCAAAGAGTCTATTTTTGGACTCTATTTTATTCCATTGATCTATGTGTTCATTCCTTTCTCACGTCCACACTGTCTTGATCGTGTAGCTTTGTGGGAAAGCTTGAAGTCATGTCATACGATCACTCCAACTTTTTCCCTCTCCTCCTCCTCCTCCTTCCATGGTTAATTTAATGTAATAATCTTAGAGCTACAATACTTCATTTTCTTTTCTTTTAATTTTTTGATGCTGGGAATTGAAGCCAGGGGCATTCTACTACTGAGTTACAATGCCAGCCCTTTTTATTTTTTAATTTTTGAAACAAGGTCTTGCTAAGTTGCCGAGGGTCTTGCTAAATTGCTAAGGCTGGCCTTGAACCTGCCATCATCCTGTCTCAGTCTTCCCAGTTCTGGGATTACAGGTGTGTACCTCCATATTCAGTGGTAAATAGGATTTATTTATTTATTTAGTACTTGGGATTGAACCCAGAGGCATTCTATCTCCAAGCTACACCCCCAGCCCAATTTTATATCTTATTTGGAAACAGGGTCTCACTAGGTTGGTGAGGGCCTCCCCTAAATTGCTGAGGCTGGCTTTGAATCTGCGATCCTCCTGTCTCAGCCTCCCAAGTACTGGGATTACAAGTGTGTGCCACCATGCCTGGTGGTAAATAGGTTTTATAACTTCTTTTTTGGCCGGGCATAGTGGTGCATGCCTGTGCAACCCCAGTACTTAGGAGGCTGAGACAGGAGGATCGCAGGTTTGAGGCCAGTCTCTGCAACTTAGTGAGACCCTGTTTCAAAATAAAATAAAAAGGGCTGGGGGAGTAGCTCAGAGGTAGAATGCACTTGGGTTCAATCCCCAGTACCACACACAATTTTTTAAGTAATAAGAGAACCTACTTACCATATCACCAGTGTGTGTGTGTGTGGGGGGGATTGAACCCAGGAGCCTTCTACCTTTGAGCAACATCCTCAGCCTTTTTAATTTTATTTTAAGACAGGGTCCTCTGAGTTGCTAAGGCTGGCCTTGAACTTGTGATCCTCCAGCCTGAACCTCCAGAAAGGCTGGAATTAAGGTGGGTTCCACCAGGCCTGGCTCATATCACCCAGTTTTTGTAATATTCTGCAAATAATATTTTCATCTTGGTGCTCAGGTGAAATTTAAAATAAAAAGCTGGAGGATGGTAACCCAATGTAGGGAAGCCACCACATTTTATAGCAAGATGTTGGTGGTCTTATGATAATTCAGGCTATCATTATTATTATTATGCTGATACTAGGGTTTGAACCAGGGGCATTCTACATCTGAGCTATACTCTCAGCCCTTTTTATTTTTTTATTATGAAACAGGGTGTTGCTGAGTTGCTGAGGTTGGCCTCCAACCTCTGATCTTCCTGTCTCAGCCTCCCAAGTACTGGGATTACAGAAGTGCACCACCACACCCGGCTATTGTTGTTAAGTCTAAGCCCCTCTGGGATTTGAATTTGCCTCCATCCTCTAAGAGAGTTTCCCGCCCTAGACCACTCTGGGAAGCCAGGCAGGTTGTTAGGAATGGTGCGTATGGGCTCTTTGCTGACGTGGACACAAACCCAAGTGTCCCTTCCTAAGGGCTCTGGACAGTCCGTCCCGGGTGCGCATTTCTGAGATGAGAGGTGTCTAGCAGACAAAGACCAAAGGGCACACAGTCTACCCACACACCACCTTCCCAGGGTGCTTCCCCCTCATCTCTGCTGCTCCCAAGGCTCAGGGTTTGGAGTTCTGGGATGAGAAAGAGAAGACATCTTGTTCCGAGGAGGAGGTAGGAGACCCGGGGAGAAAGTAGAGGAGACCAGGAAGAGCCAGGCGGCTAAGAAAGCAAGGTTTGAAGAAAACACATCGCTTCTCTCTGCTAGACTCAGATATACAGCACTCTCACACAGTTTCTGTGTGTCTCTTTCATTCATTCATTCTTCTTTTTCTCTTTTTGTGCCACCATGGATTGAACCCAGGGCCATTTACCTTCAAGCTATACCCCCAGCCCTATTTTATTTATTTACTTATATTTTTGTGGCACTGGAGATTGAACTCAAGTGCGTTCTACCTCTGAGATACAAACCCAGCACAAAACAGAGTCTCAAGAAGTTGTTGAGCCGGGCGTGGTGGTGCATGCTTGTAATCCCAGTACTTTGGGAGGCAGAGACCAGAGGATCCAGGTTCGTGGCCAGCCTCAGCTCTCTCTCTCTCTCTACTTAGTGAGGCCCTCTGCAACTTCGTGAGACCTGGTTTCAAAATAAAGTATAAAAAATAGGGCCAGGGATGTAGTGTGGAGGTAGAACGCCCCTGGATTCAATCCCCGCTACCGGAAAAAAAAAAAGAAAAAAAGAAGTTGTTGAGGCTGTTCTTGAACCTGTGATCCTCCTGTCTCAGCCTCCCAAGTACTGGGATTACAAGTTTGAGCCACCATGCCTAGCTTTTATTTTTAATTTTTATATTTATTTATTTATTTATTTTTTGTGGTACTGGGGATTGGACCAAGGGGTATTCTACCTCTGACCTATGCCCCAACCACATTTATTTATTTATTTATTTATTTATTTATTTATTTATTTATTTATTTTGGTACTGGAGATGGAACCCAGAGGCCTTCTACCTCCAGGATACACCCCCAGACCTATTTTATTTTTTATTTGGAAACAGGGTCTTGCTAAGTTTCTGAGAGCCTCACTAAGTTTCTGAGGCTGGCTTCAATCCTGTGATTCTCCTGTCTCAGCCTCCCAAGTACTGGGATTACAGGCATGTGCTACCATGCTGGGTTTGCTCCTTCCTTCCTTCCTTCCTTCCTTCCTTCCTTCCTTCCTTCTTTCCACTCTCCCTTCCTCCTTCCTTGCTTCCTTTCCTTCCTTCCTTCCTTCCTTCCTTCCTTCCTTCCTTCCTTCCTTCCCTCCTTCCTTCCTTCCTTTCTTCCTTCCCTGGGGATTGAACCCAGGGACTTTCTACCTCTGAGTTACACCCACAGCTCTTTTTATTTATTTATTTATTTTATTTTGAAACAGGGTCTCACTGAGTTGCTGAGACTGGCCTCAAACCCGAGGTCTTCCTGTCTCAGCCTTCCAAGTACTGGGATCGCAGGCGCGCTACCATGCCTGGGTTTTCCCACACTAATAACCTCTCCAGCTCCCTGGTGGGCACCAACTAGGCTGACACTGACTGTCTGGAGTCCCCGAGGACTGCCCCCCAACCTGTCACAAGTGGAGGGCCCCCAGGTTACCCACAGCTGCCGCACTAGGTGGCTACAAATGCAGAGAGGCTGAGACAGGAGGATCATGGGTTCAAAGTCAGCCTCAGCAATTTACAAGACTCTGAGCAACATAGTGAGACCCTGTTTTCATATAAAATACGAAATGGGGCTGGGGATGTAGATTGGAGCTAGAAATCCCCTGGGTTCAAACTCCAGTAACAAACACACAACAACAACAACAACAACAAAAGGCTCTAGTTCCAACCAGGAATACATTTTCTCTTTCTGGATTAGCTGAATAATTAGCTCCTCGATACCACCTTCTGCCTGCGTGCTGTGATCTAATTGGTTCTATGAGTTAGGGTTCTGGGTAGACACAGTTGAGGGCAGGTGAGCCTCAGGACTGTAGGTGTGAAACCTGCCAGCAGGGCCAGCTCAGTCCAAACAGAACAAAGACCAGAGGCTGATTTACCTGGTGTGGTACGGTCAAGATCTCTTTGTCTTTGCTGGGTACAAAAGACCCAATGACATTTCAACGTATCCCTTTTTGATTATCAAGATAATTATGGTTCTTAATAAATGGCCCCAATTATATGCAAATTATTGGCATGTTCCTGTTTCTTACAAACTGAGGTTTCCTATCAACTCATTCAAATCTACAGATGCAAAACAATAGAGTCACAGAGCATGCTTGGCTTGAGAATTTGGGAGGTTTCCTCCATATGCTATTCATACTATTTATTTATTTATTTACTTATTTATTTGTTTATTTATATATTTCTGTGGTACTGGGGATTAAACCCAGGAACAATATACCTCTGAGCTACACTCCCAGTTCTATTTTATTTTTACTTTTGAAATGGGATCACACTAAGTTACAATGAACTGGCTCCAACTTGTGATGCTCCTGTCTCAACCACCCAGTGAGGAGATTACAGGAGTGACACCCAGCCCAGATTACATCGTTTCTTTATATGATGCCATCACATCAGTCCTTGAACTCCCCATAACTTACCTACTGCTCCAAAACAGAAGCAGCCCTTAGATTAAATAGTCATCCCTTTGCAGGTAACCACATCAGCTTCCCACTGTGTGCCATGCAATCTAAATGCTGCTTCCTCAGTAGTACGTGCTGGTTCATCCAGATCAGTGGGCGCAAAACCGTCCAGACTTCTTGCTGCCCTCAGCTCATCTGCGGCACAAACATGAGCTTCTGCAGCACTGCTTCCTGGAAGTGGCTGGGTGGCCAGGAGCCTCGAGGCCAGCTCTGGCTGCTGTTAGGCATGGCCTGCGCCTGAATCCTTGCCCGTGGAGCACGGTGACAATGGCGAGAGGGGACCATATCTAAAATCTCGGGGGGCATTTCTCCATGTACTTTTCTGTGTCACAAATAGGACAGAAGCCAGGCTTGGATGTCTAGGAAGCCAACTGAGGAGGCAAAGTGGAGCCAATACTAGCCTGGGACCCTGCCCCCTGTTGTCACTTCCCACATAGCATGGACAGCAGTCAGCCCGACTGGGAACCTCTGCACCTTGTTCTCTCTGGTTCTCTGCCCTGTGACCTCCAGCTGCCATGCCTCTGTACCGTCTGCTCAGGGACACTATGGTTCCCCAGGATTCCTCCCTATTGGGTGGCTTAGAGACTCCCAGTCTTGGCTATAGACTGGCTCTGTCAGACTTATATTCTGAAAGACTGACATTTCATGTGGTTTTCTCTCTCTCTCTCTCTCTCTCTCTCTGTCTCTCTCTCTTTTTGCAGTACTGGGGATTGAACCCAGGGGCATTCTACCTCCAATCTACACCCCCAGCCCTATTTTTATTCTTTATTTTGAAACAGGGTCTCACTAAGTTGCAGAAGGCCTCACTAAGTAGCCAAGGCTGGCCGTGAACCTGCAATCATCCTGTCTCAGCCTCCCAAGTATTGGGATTATAGGCGTGCACCACCACACCTGGCTCTGACCTCTTTTAAAATTTGTTTCAACTGGGACAGTAAATCTGGACCCTGTGACTCAATGTTGGTCAGAAGCAACAAAAGTCTACCTTAGCACTCTTTTGTATTTCCCCAAGAGTTTTGCTAGTTTATGGATCACAGAAGGGTAAGCCCTCTCAAGGTTCAGAGACTTCGACTGATCAGAGGACAAGCCAAGGTGAGAGGGGCAGACCCTGCAAGGCGTGGGGAAGCCTGTGGGGGGAACAAGTGTGGAGCTTCCTTGGCAGTCTCCTATTCACACAGGCCCAAGGCTGACAGAGGTGCTGTCACCCACCAGGGGGACTCGGGGCTGGTTCACAGGACTCCAGGCTTGCCGCAGCCCCACCCTGTCAGGCCCAACATACCTCACTTCCCTCCACCCTCAATCGTTCCTATTTCTGTAAGTAGCGATTTGCTTTCTCTAGGATCCCTGCTGCATTCTTCAACCATAGATTTCCAAATTGAAAGTACCACAGTGAGCCGGACGTGGTGGCACACACTTGTAATCCCAGTACTTTGGGAGGCGGAGACCAGAGGATCCGGGTTCGAGGCCAGCCTCAGCTCTCTCTCTTCCTGTCTCTCTCTCTCTTTCTCTTTCTCTCTCTACTTAGTGAGGCCCTCCGCAACTTCGTGAGACCCGGTTTCAAAAATAAAGAATACAAAATAGGGCTGGGGGTGTAACTCAGAGGTAGAATGCCCCTGGGTTCAATCCCTAATACCGCAAAAAAATTTAAAAAAATTAAAAAAAAATAAAGTATAAAAAATAGGGCCAGGGGTGTAGCGCGGAGGTAGAAAGCCCCTGGGTTCAATT
Organism: Glis glis; assembly: GCA_004027185.1. NCBI lineage: Eukaryota > Metazoa > Chordata > Mammalia > Rodentia > Gliridae > Glis > Glis glis. The sequence goes on along the minus strand of PVJS01043284.1, from coordinate 8,147 downwards.
CCCGGTACCGCAAAAAAAAAAAAAAAATGTACCACAGTGGAAAGTGAAGTCAAGCCCGACCTTGGTCCTGTTGAATTACAATCTATGAGGCTGGCCCAAGCTCTTAGACTTTGGTGTTCCTTCAAGAGACCCTTATGCTGAAAGGCTGGTGTTGACACAGCCATTGTTATTCACACTGCATCTAGAAGAGTACAATAGAAGTGGGGAAGTGTTGGTCCATATAGACCACACCTGTGCTGGTTATCCCATTTTTGGACAAGGTACACACATATCTTAAAATGGGTACTGCCTAATTGTAGCATATCCAAATGAGGTAGTAAGGAGGGAGAGGAATAGGTAAACTGAGACTTGCATTGTGGCCCAAATAATCAGGGCTTCTCATGGCCCAGAGGAGAAATTTTAGTGGCACATAATCCTGATCTTCTACCATAGTCACGCATCACTTAATGAGGAGGAGCAGGTCTGATGAACGCGCTGTTCAGCAGTTTCATCACTGTGGGAAATCACAGAGGACACCTACAGAAGCGAAATGGCTCCTAAGTCACTAGGCAAGATGAACTTGTGGGATCACCACTGAATGTGTGGTTCGTCATTGACTGACATGTGTCATGTGGCACATGGCTGCACTTAGAGCCTGTTCACTAGGACAGAGTGTGACGTTTGCTTGGCTATGGGAGGATCCAGCCAGCCCCGATGGTTGGAAGCAACATGAGCGCAAACTGGAGCTCAAGATGAGCAGAGCATCCTGTTGCTTCCTGACAGGCAGTGCCTTTCCCATCGAGGAGAGACCCCAAGGGTATCCCGGGGCTTAGAGGAAGCTGCATCTGAACTCATAGATGATTCAGAAGATCTCTATGACCTCACCCAACTCTGAACCTCCATGACTGCATATGAGGTGGACATACTCCTGCTTGTTGGTAGAACCAACTGAACATTACTAACTCGTAGTACGGGTTCATTAGATTCATGTAGGAGATCAAAATGCCAAATAAAACTTCATGCACCACATGAATAACACATGCGCTTCTTGTCAGTAAGTTCCAAGAGGGGATCAAAAGGAAGACTTTATGCCCAAATATGAAAGCAACAACTATGCCCATCGATGGATAAACAGATGAATAAAAGCTGTAGTCTATCCATACATTTGACTCTTATTTCACCTTTAAAAAGAAGGAAATTTTGACACATCCTCCAACAATGCAGGATCTTGAGGACACTTCAGTAAGTGAAATAAGCCAGACACACAGGACAAAAACTCTATGATTCCACAGTGTGCAAGACAGACAAGGTACCTAGAGTTTTCAAATTCATTGGTACAGAAAGTAGACTGGTGGTTACCAGGGGCTGTGCCGGGAGTCTGGGGAGTTGGTGTTTAATGGGTGCAGGGTTTCTCATTAGGATGATGAAAACGTTCTGGAGTTGGATGCTGCTGGTGGTGCTTGCCCAAGAGAAATGCAGTCATGTGTAGAGAATGCAACTGCCAGAAACAGGTTAACATTTGCCTTGGAAAGGTCTAAAGGTCATGGAAAGCCATGATCAGACTGATGAGCTAGCTGAAAGCAGCCTGTTCCTCCAAGGTAAACGTTCCTGGGTCTCTTGCTGGTGCCTATTCCCAAATATCCCACGTGTCAAACATTGTCTCAGGATCTTCTGCACATCCTCAGTGGTTTTATTGCTAACCGCTCTCTCAAAGACTTTCTGCAATTATTCTGTGGCCAGTCCAGTTAAACGTTAACCCCTAGCCCTCGCTTCACGTTTACTAGTTAAAATTTACCTCCTGAGCTCTGCACGTATTCTGTAGCATCCATACCTCATCCTCCCCCCTCAAGAATGAATAAAAGCTGTGGACCAGTGTCCAGTGGGGCCTTTGCCAAAGAGTGAAGTCCCCTGATCCGCCCCTCTCAATCTTCTCTGGGTCTGCATTATTCTTTTCCCCTCAGGCGTGCCATGGGACGGTCACCAACAGTCATGCGCCACATAATGACATTTCAGCCAATGATGGACCAATGGACCACACATACACAATGGATCCATAAGATGATATGACCTAGTGACATCATAGTTATCTCGGTAGGGGTAAGTACACTCTGTGAAGTTTGGACAGTGACAACATTGACTAATGACACATTTCTCAGGACATACCCCCAACATTAAGTGAGGCATAACTGTACTTAATTCTACTGAAATGTACACTTTAAAATGGTTAAAATGGTAAATTTTGTGTATATGAAGCCCCAATTTCTTTTTTTTCTTTTTTTTTTTTTGTGGTACTGGGGATTGAATGCAGGGGCGTTCTACCTCTGCGCTATGCCCCCAGCCCTATTTTTTTATACTTTATTTTGAGACTGGGTCTCATGAAGTTGCGGAGGGCCTAACTAAGTAGAGAGAGAGAGAGAGAGAGAGAGAG
>PVJS01043283.1:0-17135 GCA_004027185.1 Glis glis | reverse complement strand
AAAAAAAAAAAAAAAAAAAAAAAAAAAAAAAAAAAAAAAAAAAAAGGAAGGGGAAGATGTTGTTGGCAGGCTGTTTGGAGATGTGAAGGAAAGGGAAGCTTAGTAGAAAAGCCAGGCAGTAGGTCTGACAAAGATAACATACCCAGGCTGAATGAGTTTGTCATTTAAGAAGAGGGGAAACTCTGGGAGGAAATTGACTCAGACCTTCTTTCTACTTCCTTATTTTTCAAGCACGATTTCTTTTTTTTTTCTCTTCCCCGAAATCTCCCATGAAAATCTATGAGTAGCCAAGGGAAGTTTAACAGCACCAATCTTAAGTATCCAATTGTATACATTAGTCAACACAGTTGGACTCATACTACATATTCAGATGACGTTGCAGCTTATTATTATGTGAACTGTAAGAATTCCAAATGTAGTCGCTTTCCAAAATGTTTTTAACAATCACATCTAGGTCAGGCAACCTGTCAGTAGGGATGACACTGCGGGTGGCATTGCTTCATGGGTGCTGGGGAAGGCGCTGTACCAGTACCACCCACTCTACTGTTGCTCTCATTTGTGAGTGTTTAGGGAAGTTAGCTCTACGCAAGAACTGTGTGTAGAAAAAGAGTGGAAAAAGAGCGGAAGCCTGAGGGCCTCTCTCTCTAGTAAAGTCCGTGAGAATGAACTCTGCGATCTCTATTTTTAAGTATTTCTTGCAGCCTTTTCTTCTTGCTGGTGTTTGGATGAGATGACACAAGTTCACATGTGTCCTCCTGAGTGTTAGAAGGCAGAGGCCCACGTCTCCTCTTTCCCCACATTGTCCTCAGTGTAGACACAGTACTTACAAGTGCTTCTCGCAGACCAGGCGCTCAGTAATTTTTGGTAACTGATGATTACCTCAGTGTTTACTTGCGTGGTCTCTATCTCACAAACTAAAATAATGCATACTGAGAGCAGCAGGTCCAACTTACTTTTACAGAGTATCTCCTGAAAGTCCATTAGGAATTGTGGACCTAATGTAGTAGGTTCTTCTTCTATGTATACTTTCATTGGTGCATTGTCACTATACACCATAGTGAGGTTCGAAGTGATGCAAACATGCATGCACTCATTGCTTATTTCCTTCCGCCTCTCACCCCGCTCCCCTGTCCTCTGAGGAGGGATTGAGACTGAGAATGGCAGTGATACCTTCAGATACGGACATAGCATTATTTGAACTGTCCTTCCTCAGTCCTCCCGATTTCCTTCCCTCCCTCCCTCCTCCAATCCCCTTCCACTTTTCTCCTGGTCTCTCTCCTTACTTATCTGAAGTCTCCTTTGTTTCTTGTTTTCTCTCTAGCTTCCACATATGAGAAAAAACATATGACCCTTGACTTTCTCAGATGACACATTTTGCAATGTCAATGTATAAGCTCAGAGCTAGGACCTGGGTAAGGACCTCCTCCTTATGCCCCTGGAGCAAGTCTGGAACCCCTTGGTATTCTTCAGTTCCACCCATTTTCCTGCAAATGACATAATTGTGTTCTTCTTTATGGCTGAGTAAAATATAGTAGGTACTTAACAAAATATTTATCCAGTTCAATTTGATTCAACAAAGCGCCTTATCAAGAGCCTCCTTGGTCTTGCTGAGCAGTAATGTGCAAGCAGCCAAGCATTTGCCTGAGAGGGAGCCAAGGGCTGGCGTGGCTCTGGCCTCGTGGCTCCAGGCCTGCCCTCTGTCCCAGCTGTGAACATCCCTCCTCGCTTATAATGATCATCTGGCTTGTCTTCAGGTAGGGGAGGGGAGCTCGGTGCAGGGGAAAGGCCCTCTGGGCCCCTTCTATGACTTTGGAAGATGAGATTTGGGGAGTAGCCTGCCACTTGTCCCACTTTGTCCATTTGTGCCCTGGGCAAAAGCCCTGGGAACTTGACAATGGAGGAGTGAGTATTGGAATGTGAGGTGAAGCGCGTGTGCTGTGTGGAGTGGGGTGATAGGTGAGCAGGGTCCGTGCCGTGTGTCCGCAGTGGTGGGCTTAGCCTGCTGTCTCTAGGCACCTCCGCTGTGCACATCTGTGCTGTCTACATAGATACACGTGTCAGCACTTGGCTCCCTCCCAAAGGAGCCCCAGTGGGGGTTCCCCTAAGCCCTCAGAACCAAGGGATTCCAGACTTACCCCACGGGCATGAGGAGGAGGTCCTTTAGAAATGTTAGGATGGAGTTTCTAATCCATGTCCTAGCTCTGAGCTTATACATTGACATTTCAAAAATGTGTTGTCACTTTTGCCTCCGGTTTTCCCCACCACTTTTGCATAGCTGGGTATGTAAGCATCAGCCCCAGGTGCAGGCGGTGGGGACTGACCAGATGTGTGTTTGTGCAGGTCGAAACAGCGGGGTCTGGGAGTCCAAGTCCCCTTCTTCGCCGGCTGCACCGTCTCCACTGCCGAGGGCAGGGTGAGTATTCACTGTGGGAAGTGACCTCAAGGTCAGAGCAGATGGGATGACGGGACCTTGCTGAGCAATGGTCCCCATTAGAAGTTCTCCTCTACTCCATAACATGCTGCATGTTGGACCAGGGCAGCCCTGCTGAAATCGGAATCTCAGAGTCTACCTTATTAGAGAGTTAAATTTTGAGTTCATTGATTTACAGTGTTCTGCATGGCACCCAACTTTCAGACACGCCAGCACCTCGGTAATGTTTGACCTCCTAGCAGGTTTCATTTTTACTTTCTTCTACTCCTCACTTCTCTTTCAAGGAGCTGATGGTCTGAAAATAAATGTCCACGCCATTTGCAGCATATAATAGGGTGCTCAAAGTAGCAAAGTAGCTCCTTCCAAAAGTGAAACAGAAGAGTTATTATTTCTTACTGAATTTAAAAGTGTTTTGTAAACTGTCAGGTGAGCCTTGTAATGTGTTAATATTACAAATAGTGACCCCATAACATTATGTTGGCTCAATAGGTTATTTTATTTTATTTATTTATTTTTTTTTTTTTGCGGAACTAGGGATGGAACCCAGGGGCATTCTACCTCCAAGCTACACCCCCAGCCCTATGTTTTTATTCTTTATTTTGAAACAGAATCTCACTAAGTTGCAGAGGGCCTATGTAGCTTAGGCTGGCTGTGAACCTGGATCCTCCAGTCTCAGCCTCCCAAGTACTGAGATTACAAGTGTGCACCACCATGCCTGGCCTCAATAGGTTATTTTAAAAGCACAGTTAAATATGTCTAAAGTTCCCTGCATGGTTATAATAAGCATAGTGAAATATGTCTAACATTCCCTGCCTAGTTATAATCTTAATTCTTCCTTTGTGTAAACCAAAGAAAGCCTTAATTTCAAGGGCTTCATAACCCGAACTCTGCACACATCTCTCTTGGCTCATCTTTATCACTTGGGGCAAGTTATTTAGCCTCTCTAAGCCTTGGTTTCCTCATCTCTAAAATGTGATAATATCCATTTCACTGGGTCATCATAAAAGGTTTAAATAACTGTGGAGACCTAACCCAATTCCAGACACCTTATAGGTTCTCGGTGATTGTTAGTATTCTTCCTATACTTCAGGTCTCAACCAAAAAATGAAAGAGAGAGAGAATGAATTTAAAATAAACACCAAAGAGAAGCACAAAGCCTTAACTATACAGATTCTATTGAAACCGGGATACATAGGAACGTTAGTGGAGGCACAGACCTTCAGTACCACAAATCAGTGTTTTTCCAGCTCGTTTTGGCCTTGTTTAAATGAAATATTTTTTTAACAAAACAGAGGCCTTGTTTTGGTCTCTGTTTGAATGAAATCTAACACAGAGGTCTAGTAGAGAAAGTCACCTAGAAGCAGGGCGAAGTGTTGGCGTGGGGAGGTGCTGGCTACAACCTCCCTTGCGTGGCTGTCCTCATATCCCCACTCCTGCCCCAAGCAGTAGCCTCGGGCGCTGTGGGGCAGGGGAGGGCTCCACGTACACACTTGGAAATACTGACTCTAGCCCTGGTTTCACAGGTGCGGAAACTACTAAGACTTGCCTCACAACCACAAGAAAGGGCCCCAGGTTACCACGTAATTAATAGAACAACAGGAGCAAGAGCTGGATATGCTGACTCCCTGGCAACCGGGTTCTTGTTTGTCCCCCGTTAACCCTTCCCCATCTGCCAGTGGACTCTGTCTGAGGCCAGAAGGATCATAATTAAATCCTACCTCCAGCCTTCTCAAGGATAGTCTTCCTGCCCACACCTATCTCTCATTATTCTAATTCAAATTTGAGAGTAAGATGATAGCTAGTTTATCTTCATTGTGTTTTAACAAAGCTAATCTCTTTTTATTCCCCAGGAAAAAACCAGCTATGCCACTGAAGCCAGTAAGTTGATTTTGCATTTAGAAGTGCTTGGTGTTTCTGCAGTGTTTATTCTGATCCACTTATTTCAAGTTGACAATGCTTCCAGCCGTGGTGAACGCGGCGATCTTAGCAACTGAAGCTGCTGCCCAGGCAGTCCAGAGGAGCCAAGTCCTCAGGTAGTCAGGAAGGTGCTGCCTCAGAGGAGCTCATCCTCACTGGGCCCTGGTGGCTTCACAGAGTGTGTGCAGCAGATCAGAAGAGGTGGCCAGGCTCCCTGCCTCCTACCCTCTCTGCCTTCCCCATGGGAAGCCCTCGTGTCCCCTCCCTGCCTGCTGACCCCAGAGCAAATGGCAGGCCACTGTGAATCAGCACACAGACTAAACTCACATTCTGGTCAGAACTTGGGGAACCTGGGCCATCCCATTCTGCCAGGCAGCGCACCCAGACCTGATCTACTCCAGAGCCTGACATTGACAATCATTTAGCAAACATGCAGAAGGTGGGGCTGTGAGACCAGAGGCAGGGGCTGGATACCCTCTGCACAGTACTCGTGGGCAGCTGCTCGGGGTCGCGGTATCCATCAACCTCGTTGACAGAGCAGGGAGGTTCCCACCCCACTCTGACACTGCTCCTTTCAAATGACACTTCCAGCCAGCTGTCATTTAATGCAATGGTTGGGCTGGAAAATGTGTGTTATATTAATTGTGGTTGGGATGGAAAGAATAGCTATGCATCAAAGAAAACCCGGCCAAAATATTTATTTTAATAATGTTTTGGCTTTTATTTCCAAGTTCGACTGACTGACCTTCTTTGCCTTTTTTTCCTCAGACTCCAGCTGCCCCTCAACAGAATGCATCAAGTGTTTGTGAAGGTAAATCTATTGTTTTGAAGATGCGCATGTCCTCTAAAAGCAATTTAATTAACGATTTGTATATAAATGTAATTCTGTATGTCTTTCATTATTTATAAGACAATTGCAAATATGAAGTTGGATTTTCTAACCAAAGAGGCTGCAATGAGTGATGCTGGCTAAGCAATGCTAGCAAAGCTCGCTCTCAGACATGGGCTTGCCAGCTAGGGGGGTTGGAGTAGGCTACAGTCTACCTACAAAACACCTGCCTGCTTGCTGACAGGTGTGACTGGCCAGGAAACAGGGCTGTCGCCCTACACAGATATGCAGACACATTTAGAGCCATTCACATATCATAGAACAGCTTAGATGAGGTAATGAAATTTTAAATATCTTTCTTCTCCTCCTCCTCCTCCTCCTCCTCCTCCTCCTCCTCCTCCTCCTTCTCCTCCTCCTCCCCCTCCTTCTTCTCCTTTCTTCCTTCTAAGCATTGAACGGAGGGCCTTGCATATTCCAGGCAAGGGCTCTACCACTGAGCTATATCCCCTGAGTAAGTTCCTTTGTGAATTTTGCAAATAATGTTTACAGAGTTCCAATGTCTGTCTTCTTAATACATCTTCAAATGCTTTTCTGCCTTTCTTTTATCATAACTTGAACCTTATTTTTTATAATTTCTCTATTTTAAAAAAATTGTACTTGTAAAACAGGCACTGGGGAAAGAACACAAAGTTAAAGTAAGAATCATTCATAATATCAACACTTAAAACATTATGTAGCCACTCAAGTCCTACACCCATCTGATTCCACACCCAAAAGCCCCCAGTGCTAGAGACGCAGTGAGCGCTCCTCTCAGTGTTTCCTGAGCTGAAGTGGGCGTATCTACGTAGATTGCGCTGGTTTCTCTGACGATGGACTACTGTTTCTCTGAGTGTCCACTACAACCACATCTCCACTGTAATTGCTCTGTCAGGGGTTTCTGTTCTATTCCCCAAGTCTTTCCCCCCAGACCTCTTCTGAGCATCACTTCTTTGCTGCTGCCCTGCGTGTTCTGCCTTTCCTTCGATGCTCTCCTCCTCCTGGATGTCCCACGCATTCCTTGCATGTCCCTCCATTCCTTGTCATCTCTCCTGCCTGTTGAGCAGGGAACATAGGGCAAAAGTGACCTGGGAGCCCCTAAGCCTCTGTAGGAAGTAAGCGCAGCCCTACAAACACCATAACTCCAGGAGCCTCCAAACACCAGGGTCGTGGCTGCCCCCTGCTGCTCGGGTGTCCTCCTTCTCAAAGGGCTCCCAGCACAGGGACTTAGCATGGGCCTCTTTTGTACTTATTTCAAAAGCAGAGGCAATGGCCATTCAAAACCAAAACAAAGCAAGGGAGCAGCCTCCTCTCACCTACGAAGGAAGCCTCAAGGATGAGGACGGAGGCAAAGCAGTGCGGGCATAGCGCAAGGGCTACGGAACCTTGTGTCTCCTGAGGAAATGACCAAGTTCTACGCCATAAGCAAAACATCTAACGTGGCAGCTCAAAGGAACCTGCCACACATTCGAAACCCAGTCTTCACAGGTTCAAGGTTGCCAAAGTTCAGTGCCCTGTAAGAAACCCTGAGGTCTATCTTACCATTTACAGTATTTGAATCTTTGAGTTCTTGCTACTTTTGTTCCTTTGGGGATTCCTATAGCTCTCAATTTCTCCTCAATGCAGGGGACTCACCCAGAGACATACCAAGATTTTAACACACTTCTAGACCAAGAGGAAGAATAAAGTGCTAAAATAATTTATGATCACATTTATTAACGGCTCAGTAGTAAAGTTCACTATGGGCTTCAACATAAATCACTTATGTTCCTGTTTTATGCCCATATTCCACCCCTTCCTCAAGAAAACACAGTAAAATGCCAGTGAGGTTGACATTGTTATAAGGATAGCCTTGAATTTGACCCAATTAATTTTTCAAAAAGAGTGGATCATTCACAAATTCTGACATTTTACCTCTTATCAGCAACAAATTACTTACACCACAGCTTATGACTACACTGAGGCTTCGCAACACCTGCAGGGAGGCTACACGGCGGCCAAGACTTGCTCATCTTCTGGCACCCACCTGTGCTCACACACTTAAAGGTCCAGCCCCCCACACCCGGGCTCAGTCTCCCTGTACATTGCCAGGGGATGAGCGCAGAGGTGTATGATTTACCTGAACACCGCTGGGCAGGGATCCTGATCCTAATAGCACAAACACATCAGCGGACTGACAAGTGCACACGCTGGTGACATCCTGGTAGAAGACAGGTTCCTCGGAAGATATTGGACCAAACTGGGTTCTTCTAAGTTAATGTGGCTGGGTTTGGGAAGGGGGCAGACATTTCACTCTAACCCTAATATGCAAATTCTCTGGATCCAGAAAAGCCTATTCCTGCTGAGCGCCACCGAGGGTCTAGTCACAGACAAGAAGCTGTACAGTCACCAGTATTTCCTCCTGCCCCAAAGTAAGAATTTTTTCTTTTAAAAACAACTTTCCTCTAGTTGCTATGAGAATTAACACTTGCTTTGCCACACTGCACAGTGACACTGGCTTATAGTACCTAGTAAAGATCCAATATTTCATTTCTTTATAATTAAATCTTAAAAGGTGTTCGGCAATTGAAAAAAACTGTGTAGAATTGCAGAGACCTATTATCAGGGTTAATTATTGGACTTAACTAAATAGAACACCTTAATCAAGGCTCCTCCTTTTTCAAAACTAAAGGGAACTATTTGACTTATCTTTGAAGTTTCCATGCCTCTCCTACCTTTAGATACGTCTTGTTGGCCATTAGTGTTGACTTCTTTGTAATGTGCCTGTTCAGAGCATCATCAGTGTAAACTAACAAATAAAATCTTATATTGTGTTTTGCCCTTTAACTAACCTGCCCTTCTTCCTTTCAGACCTATCCATCAAAAACCCATACCTCTGCCAAGTAAGTACAATGAAGTCATGGAGAGACGCATCAGGTAGTGGTCTAGGACTGACCTGGGGTCTGACATACTTAGGTTCTAACACAACACTGACACTTCCAGTCGTGTGGTCTCAGAATGTCCTCTTGCTTGTTTCCTCATCTGTAAAATGGGGCCAAGAATATTTATTTTATAGTGCTATTGTGAAAGGTAAATAGGTTTAAGACAAGTTTTGCATTCTTTTTTTTTTTTGCGGTACCGGGGATTGAACGCAGGGGCGTTCTACCTCCGCGCTACGCCCCCGGCCCTATTTTTTTATACTTTATTTTGAAACCGGGTCTCACGAAGTTGCGGAGGGCCTCACTAGGTAGAGAGAGAGAGAGAGAGAGAGAGAGAGAGAGAGCTGAGGCTGGCCGCGAACCCGGATCCTCCGGTCTCCACCTCCCAAAGTACTGGGATTACAAGCGTGCGCCACCACGCCCGGCGCATTCTCTCTTTTTTAATATTGATTTAACGGTTTACTGATTTGACATCTTTTTAACAAAAATTCTACAGTTGTTTTCAAAATAAGATTAAGTTAAACAACATATGGGAAGTACCTGATACAGTGCTTGGTACACAGAAGACCCCCAATAAGTGATAGCTATTTAAGTCTACAATATATTTAATTATATATATATATAATTATATATATATTATTTAATTATATATAATATACAATTATAAATTATATATTATATAAATATAAATTATATATATTATATTATATATATATATATATATATATATATGTATGTATGTATGTATATACAAAAGGTACTTTGAAAAGAGGATATGGCAAATCTCAGGAAAATTTTCCCAAGGCAAACATCACTCTACAAATATATGAATCAGATAAGTCAGGCTCACAGAACATAACTGCTCCAAACCTTAATTTTCTTTCTGTGCAATGGGGGGGGGAGGAAAGAAGGAAGGAAGGAAGGAAGGAAGGAAGGAAGGAAGGAAGGAAGGAAAGAAGGAAGGAAGGAAGGAGAGAAAAAACTCTACATGGGTAATTTGGAGTATATTACAAAACAATCAAGATGAAGTCCATTCAAATAAACATAATTGTCATTTATGAAAAATCAGTGTGCATTTTTACTAAACATAAATTGGTTTGGGGGGTTTAATAATACTTTTTTTTTTTTGCGGTACCGGGGATTGAACGCAGGGGCGTTCTACCTCTGCTCTACGCCCTCGGCCCTATTTTTTATACTTTTATTTTGAAACCGGGTCTCACGAAGTTGCGGAGGGCCTCACTACGGAAAGAGAGAGAGAGAGAGAGAGAGAGAGAGAGAGAGAGAGAGACAGGGAGAGAGACAGGGAGAGAGCGAGAGAGCTGAGGCTGGCCGCGAACCCAGATCCTCCAGTCTCTGCCTCCCAAAGTACTGGGATTACAAGCATGCGCCACCACGCCCGGCCTTAATAATACTTTTTATTCACCTTAAATAAATGAAACCTTTACTAAGTAGTTTTTCTTTTAATGCTGACAACACAAAGTGTGAAAATGATTTGGGGATAGAAATTTATTTTTCATTATTTACACCTTTTATTGCATAGGCCTTAGTCGTGTTTTCAGTCATACTGACCATCTGCCAGGTGCTGTTCTAGGCACAGGGGATACTAGGATGAATCAAAGACCCTGTCCTCATGAAACTTGTATTCTGTTGAAGGAGACAAATAGTACAAATAAACACAGAGTTAAACAACATCGCATCAAGTAAATGTGAAAGCACAATAGAGAAAGAGGTGGCGGGGAGGGGGGGGGAGGCAGCAAGGGCTGCTCTGTTAGCTGGGGCAGCCTGGGGAGGCTTCTCTAAAATGGGCTACAATAGCTCCTCCCACAAAGAGCAGGGGTGAGGATGTAATGAGCCAGCAGGCTGAAAACAGAGCCCGGCACATGTTCAGGGCTCAGAAAATGTTATCCAGGAAGACCCTCTGACTGCCCAAACTGTGGAAACCACCCCACCCCGCACTGTGTGCCTTGGGGGAGTTGGACGCCCACTCTCCTCTGCTGTTGCCAGCTCAGAGGCTGTCCTCACTCCTAGGAGCTACCCCTTTCTTCATTGGGCCTTCTAAACCCTCCCTCGCTGCCCCCTCTGTCGCAAGGCAGCTGTCTTCTTTGGCCATCCGGGGCACTAGTATCTGAAGCACTTAGTTCACCCAAACCTGTTTCTCCTGCAGATGTCCCTGTGTTTACGCGGGACAACTCCGTTGCTCTGGTCACCTTGACTCCTTGCTTGCCTTCTTCACACACCTTCCAGCTATTCTGTCAAGTGATATCCCCAGTCAACCATGCAGGCCACTGGCACTGCTGTGATCTCTTCCAAGCCATCTCCTGCAAGAACCTGGACCTGGCCTCCCCTCTCTACCTTCGCCGCTCTACCCCCAGCCCAACAGCCAGAGCCACCCTGTTACAAGACAGACAGATCATGTTACTCCTCCATCAAAACCCCCAAAGCTTCAGGTTCATTACAGCTCGAGTCATGGCAAGGGTCCACCAGGAGCCATAAATCCAGACCCTTCTTGCCGCCTGTCAACTCCATCCCTCATTTCTCTCCCCTTTTCTCACCATGCTCCAGGCTCAATAGCCCCCTTGCTATTCCCGAACTATCCCAGGTCCGCACATTCGCTGTTCCCCCCGGGGCGGGGACCTTCCTTCCTGAGATGACCACATGTCTCCTCCCTCTGCACCTGTGGCTCTCACCCAAGTGTCACCTCTGAGAGACCTTCTTCCCCTGTTCATTGCTCTCAATAGCATTTCTGACTAATATTGAAAATATACTTACTCATATCTTTATTACCTAGCCCCACACATTAAAATTTAAGCTCCAGGAGGGCAGGGCACTGTGCTGTTTTGATGAATGCTGCTTGTCTCCAATGCCTTGCTGCATGGCAGGCACACAAGAATGAATGAATGAATGAATGAATGCAGCTGAGTATTTTCTCTATTTCATGAGTCTCCAGGTTTAGACTGTAAACTCGAGGGAGCATCCTCAAATGATTTGGTTTCTGGACCACTTTAACACTTCTAAAATCATGGCAAACCCAAAGAACTTTGGTTTATGTTTCTTTCTACTGATTTCTTTCCTTTTTTAAAATTCTATTGGTGTATTGTAACCATACATCATAGTGAAGTTCAGTGTGATAGAGACATACATGCACACAGCACTTGGTGAGCTTCCTCCCAGCTCCCACCACAGTCCCTCCCCTTCCCTGTACATGATACTGAGATTGGCATTGATAATTTTGTATGTGTACATCCTATCAACTGAAGTGTTTCCTTCATCAAGTCTCTCTCCCCCCACCCATCTCTTTCCCCTAGACCCCCTCCATCCCCCCACTGGGGTTTCTCCTCCTTTGTCTGGAGTCCCTTTTGTGTCCCAATTTCTCCCTTGCTTCCACATATGAGGGAAAACACATGACCCTTCATTTTTTTGTGACTGGCTGATTTCACTTAGCATAATATTCTCTAGTTCCATCATTTTCCTGAAAATTACATAATTTTGTTCTCTATGGATAAGGATGAAACTGAAACATTTTAAACATACTTATCAATCCATTTAAAAATAATATTAGCCGGGTGTGGTGGCACACACCTGTAATCCCAGTACTTGTGAGGCTGAGACCAGAGGATCCAGATTTGCGGCTAGCCTCAGCTACTTAGTGAGGCCCTCCGCAACTTAGTGAGACCCTGTTTCAAAATAAAGAATAAAAAAAATAGGGCTGGGGGTGTAGCTCAGAGGTAGGATGCCCCTGGGTTCAATCCCCAGTACTGCAAAATAACAATAATAATAATAATAATAATAATAATAATAATAATAAACATTGCATGCTAACAGCACATTTTTATGAAAAATAACCACATTTTCCAAACAAAAACTATTTAGTGGGAAGAGCAGCCTTGTTCTACATTTTGTAAACCTCTTTAATGTCTGGAGTAACAGAGACTACTGAATTGTTTTCTTCATTTGATCTATTGCAATATGTCATTCTGGTAGACATAGATGAAGAAAATCAGGCTTCATAGAGATAGGTAATTGGAAAAAGCAAAGACTTCCCAAACCCTTGAAAGGATTTTGAGAATTCCCAGGAGTCCTTGGACAACACTTTGAGAACCACTGTCTTAAGGATTTTTTTATGGTGGGGGGGTCATATGTGTCTCTCACAGCACCCAGCACAGCAGTGGGGGTGGGCATAGTAACTGCTCAAGAAACAGTGAAGATTGATTTTTCAAATCCTTTTCAGGATTTCCAGAAGGGGGAAGCCCAACTGTGGATAGACCATCCCCCAGCTTTCCATCTAATTCTACTTTTTTGGAACAGGTATGTCATGAACTCTTGATACTGTCAAATTGTTACCAGGAAGTCACAGGAAGTGCAAGGCTTCTGAGAGAGAGTTTGGAGTAAGGCTTGAGAACAGAGCCTCTGTTTCAAGTTGGTCTCTGAGTCGTCATTTGCTGATGGGTACAAAATACCCTGTTTTTTCAATGATTAAGACCTTGCTCCATTTATTCTAATTTGTATTCCGGATGTCCTGACTAACAATTAGCATTTCTTCAAAATAGCAAGGAAATGTGTTGTTTTTGTTGTTCTTCCTCTCACATAGATTTTATTTAAACTCTGCAATTTCCTCAGAATAGACCTGTGAAGGCCTATAATATAAAAACAGTTTAAAAAGAGACAAAGAAAAGACTCTGTGTGCACTCGAACTAGTCTCTCTAAGCTGAGGGAAAAAGGTAAAATAGAGATGATAGTCTGTATCCTTCATGCCTTCAAGGCAAGCAAGAATCCTTATTTGTACCCTTATTTGCAAGAACTGAATAATATTCATAGAAACACTTTGAAAGTTATTAAGCACTCCACAAAGCAACAAGAATAAGAGCACAATGGAAAATAGATTGTAACTTATTTAGGAGAAAGAAAGAAACGGTTCAGGAACCTAGAGGCATTTAGTTAGGTTGAAGTACTGAATTTAGCAGCTAAGACCAAATGAGAAAGAGCCAGTGACCTAATCCTTGTGGTTGGCCAAAGGAAGCACAAAATTCATTTTCATATTACTGGTGCAAATGTGTGTTATTGGTTCCTGTCTTGGTCATGCAAAATGGGTCTTTGTTTCTAATGCACAGAAGTTGCAGAGTCTTTGAAGGACCAGCTCATGCTTAATTAACCATGTCTCCATTTCACAGGAAGCTGACGTTCACTGTAAACCGTGGTATGCTGGCGCCTGTGATCGCAAGTCTGCCGAAGAGGCATTACACAGATCAAACAAGGTTCAGTCATCTTCAACTTCCAAGCTGCGCCCTCAGCCAACAACTATGCCAGTTGTCATCCTGATAAATGCTGATTATATAATTGCAACAATTAGGGACACAGGGATCTTTTTCCATTACTTAATCAAGAGGACCCACCATCCCCTCCTCTCCTTTGAGCGTAGAGCACCCCCTCTTTGTTCCACCACCTTTTCTACTTGTCCTTTCCTCTCAAGGCTCCACAGAGGGAGAGAGGAGGGTCCAGGGAGGTGTCTGGAAAGCTTGGTGCTACACAAGCTCCCTCCAGGAGTGAGCAGTGACAGGCTATTTTGAATTGGTTAGTGGGATTAAAGATTTGTGTCAAGATGGCAAAAAAATATCTGGGAAGTAAATTTTTAACAACCCAACACTAATCACGTAGGAACAACGGGGACAGTTTGGACAACCCAGGATTAAAATGCTACTTCTCTCTTTCTCTCTTCTTCTCCCATTTTTTTTTAAACTTGCACCCTTTGTCAGAATACCCAACATTTACATACTGTTCTTCCCTGCCCTTGTTCTAGACCTAGTTCTACAATTAATACATTAATGCTTTCCATCAGTCCTTCCACTTGCTTCCCCATTTGTCTCTTGTTTAACAAAACTTACCTCTAGTAGATTCTCAGGAAGAATTGTGTTTACATTATTTCCTGAGTTCTGGCAAGTTAAAAGCTATTTTGTGCCAGGCATGGTGGTGCATACCTGTAATCCCAGTACTTGGGATGCTGAGATAGGAGGTTCGCAGGTTCAAGGCCAGCCTCAGCAACTTCGTGAAACCCTGTTACAAAATAAAAAATAAATTAAAAAAAAGGGCTGGGGTGTAGCTCGGTGGTAGAATATCCTTGGGTTCAGTCCCCAAGGTGGGGGGGGGAACAACTATTCCTAGCCTGATACTTGAAGGAAATCTTGGCTAGATATAAAATCCTTAGTTGGAGTTTTTAAATCTTGGTCAGTTGGATTATTGGATTGCCTCGCTCAGTATGAGGCTTTTGAGAGCCTGGTGCTAATGTCATTTTCCTGCCCTTATATGTAATTTGACACACTATTTTGAAGGCTCTGCCAGTCTTTTTATTTTTTTAATGTCTGATAGTCTTACCAGAATGTCTCTAAGTTGATTGTTGCAGGTCAATTTTCTCAGGTAGACAGAAGCCCATTCAATATGTAGATGTAATTTTCTCTTAAATCCAATATGTTTTCTTAAATTACAGTCTTTTAGTGTAGTTTTAGCCAGGCGTGGTGGTGCACACTTGTAATCCCAGTACTTGGGAGGCTGAGACAGGAGGATTGCAGGTTTAAAGCTAGCCTCAGTAACTTAGCGAGGCTCTCAGCAACCAAGTGAGACCCTGTTTCCAAATAAGAAATAAAATCGAGCTGGAGGTATAGCTTGGAGGTAGAATGCCTCTGGGTTCAATCCCCAGTACCAAAAGGGGGGGGGTAATTTTGTTCCATCGTTTTGTTTTTCTTCCTCAAAGGCTTAACCTACATACATTTTAGTTTTCATCATTCTTTCATTTTAATCAGTTTCATAGAGCCTATTGTACTTCATTAACCCCCCCCCTTTTTGGAGGTACAAGAAGTTGAACCCGGGACCTTGCACATGCTAGTCAAGTGCTCTACCACTGAGCTATATCCCTAGCCCCCTTTTTTCATTTTTATTTTGAGACAGAGTCTCACTAAGTTTCCCAGGCTGGCCTCGAACCTGTGATCCTCCTATCTCAGCTGAGTAGGTGGGATTACTACTGTGTGCCACATCTGACTTGACTCTCATGTTTTAAAATGTCTTGGTTGTTTGCACATCTTCCTCCAATATCATGTATTAAATCTTCATCTGAGTCTATTTTGTCCCTGGGCATCTTCTTTTTTATTCTTTATTTTTAAGATAGGTTTGTCTTTTACTTCAAATTATCTCTTGAGTTAGATCAACTCTTGTTGCATTTCTTCTTCCTGCTTTATTTTGTTCTTGTTCAATTTATGAATTTATGATTCTACAATACTTTTATAACATATTTAATAGAAATTGGAGTATTATGTTAGTTTTTTTCTGCTTTAAGTTATTAGAGGAGAGAATTTTCAACAGCTCAAAGTTTTAAGTCCCAATCTCTATTTTCTTCTTATAGTACCTTTGAATGGAATTCGGTACTTTGTTCATAGACAATTTGCAGACCTGATTCCTAGTTTGGGAATGTCCTCGGGTTTTGCCTTAATGTGTTCCTTCCCACATATCTAAATCCTATCAATATAATGCCTTAGTTAACACATCAAAAAGCTAGCATTGACCTCACCCAGGATTTTCTATGATCCATAGATTTTCTATATTTTGCTGAACTATTTTCCGGAAAATAAAATAAATTCTAATCAATAACTTAAAACATAGCTAAACAATCACCTTTTGAATATAATATAGTTATTCATCATAAACTGATATCTAATCTGTACAAATAAAAGTAATACTAACTATAATTATTCTTTTCTCTTATGGAACAGGATGGATCATTTCTTATTCGGCAAAGCTCTGGCCATGATTCCAAACAGCCATATACACTAGTTGTATTCTTTAATAAGCGAGTATATAATATTCCTGTGAGATTTATTGAAGCAACAAAACAGTTTGCTTTGGGCAGAAAGAAAAATGGTGAAGAGGTCAGTAATTGCTTTTTTAATTCCACTCTGTAACTATATACTGAGCACAGTGGCACCAGACTGTACTAGGTGCTAACGATGAAGAAAAAGGATACAAGAGTACTTGATCCTAAGCTTGCATAGATGTCATAAACAGAGAACAAGATAAAATACTATGTTTAGGCAAAATATCCTATGAGAAAACAGAAAGGAGGAAAGAGTGGTGTGATGTGCCTCCTACTCCTTAATCCAGTTACTTAATGGGAGATCAGTCTGACTGAAGATATTAATCCAAAAGGACATGTAAATGAAGGTTGAAATATCATGTAGGATTGTGGTTGTAAAAATGAAGGTCATGGTCTAGAGTTTCAAAACCAACACCTAGAATCTAAACTCAGGTACCAAGGTAGGTGACCAGAGAAGGATCCACAAGAGATCCTTGATTTGAAATGTTAGACTATAACCCTTGGACCAGAATGAGCTTCTGGGCCTGCAGCATGAAAAAATATCACATGGGTCTTAAATGTCAACCAAACATGAACTTCAGTGCCCTTTAAATCCAGACCATCATCAAAACTTGGCATATCTCAGTTTAGTCAGCCTGTTCCTATAAATGAGCCCTAAAATATAAGCTGGACTAATCCATGAATGATCCAGAAGGGAGTGATACTTTTTCTGGTCTTAAATGATGGGTTGAGTTTGAATTCATAGAATGAAAGTTGGAGGAAGGAAAAGGAAATAAGTGGAAAGAAAAACCTAAGCAGAAAAGATAGCATAAACAAAGTTCAAGTTAAGAAATATTTCTTTTCAAGATTCCTTCAGAAAGAGCCAGGCCCATTCCAAACCCAACCCTTGTTTAGAAGTGCCAGTCTTCTCCACTGGATAATGCCAGGGACTACGTCTTGTCTCTCTGTCTCTCTCTGTCTCTCTCTGTCTCTCTCTCTCTCTCTATGCATTTCCAGGACCAGACTACAATGGCTGGTTTCAGTGGATACTTGATAAATACTTATTATTTTTATTATTTGGCAGTACTGGGGATTGAACCCAGGGGCATTCTACCTCTGAGCTATACCCACAGCCCTATTTTTTATTCTTTTTTTTTTTTTTTTTTTTTT